>DXKC01040257.1:0-11270 GCA_031170775.1 Cymbopogon citratus
TGCCTCATTCATAGGTACACACCTCCTGAGCATGCCATCTTGACACACTCTATAGAGATAAGGGTCATCCTATAGGTGCACCTTGCTCTCATTGATAAGCTTCTTCTTGTTTACCCTGGGTGGTACATAGCCTGATACTAGGTAGTTGACTATGTTTGCATACCACGGGTAAGCATCCAAAACTTTGAGGAGTGTGTCATCCCGAAGGTAGTCATTGATGGGTAGATCCTATTTATCCTCGATTTGCATCCTAGACAAGTGATCGGCTACTGAGTTTTCTACTCCCTTTTTATCTCTAATTTCTAAGTCAAATTCTTGGAGTAGTAGGATCCACCTTATTAATCTTGGTTTAGCATCTTTCTTTGTGAGCAGATACTTCAGAGCTGCGTGATCGGTATAAACGATCACCTTTGCTCCAACTAAGTAAGATCTAAACTTATCTATAGCAAACACTATGGCCAATAGTTCTTTTTCAGTTGTTGCATAGTTTAGTTGTGGCCCAGTTAGTGTTTTGCTAGCATAAGATATTGCGTGATGTTTCTTATCTTTGGTCTGTCCTAGGACAGCACCGACAGTATAATCACTAGCATCACACATTATTTCAAAGGGAAGTGACCAATCAGGGGGTTAAATGATTGGCGTAGAGATAAGTTCTCTCTTAAGGTAGTAAAAAGAATCTAAGCACTCATCATTAAAATCAAAGGGTGCATCCTTAGCTAGCAGGTTTGTTAACGGCCTAGCAATCTGAGAGAAATCTTGTATGAACCTTCTATAGAAACCTGCGTGGCCAAGAAAGCTACGGACGCCTCTAACATTTGTGGGAGGAGAGAGCTGTTCTATGACTTCTATTTTAGCTCTATCTACCTCTATCCCACGTTCGGACACTCTATGACCTAGCACTGTCCCTTCCCAAACCATGAAATGGCATTTTTCCCAGTTCAAGATCAAGTGTTTTTCTTGGAACCTTTGTAAGACCCGGTCTAGGTTCTCAAGACAATCATCAAAAGTCTTTCCATAGATGGAGAAGTCATCCATGAAAACTTTCATGATTTCTTCAATCATATTAGAGAAGATGGACATCATGCACCTTTGAAAAGAGGCGAGAGCATTGCATAGGCCAAAAGACATGCGCCTATATGCATATGTCCCATAGGGGCATGTGAAGGTAGTCTTACTGTCGATGAAAGCTGGTTGACAGTCCACCACGAGATTACCCTTGGTGGTTATTTCGGTGTTGGGCAGCCTAAAGCTAGCGACGAGCATGATGCAAGACAGGACAAAAGGATTTATCTAGGTTCGGGCCACGGGATGTGTAATACCCTACGTCCTATGTCTTTGTGGATTGTATTGCCTTATGAAAGCGTGTCTGTAGGGTGGCTCCTGCCTGCCTTATATAGTCAGGGGACAGGATTAGAGATCCTAAGATTATGATACGAGGTAATTACAAACATACGTATCCAGGAAAGATATGAGTTTTCTATTATCTAGACTGCCTTGCGAGGCAAGGCGCCTCCTTATGCCCGACCAGGTCTGCCGACCAGACTTGGCTTTGACTTGTCATCCTAGGCCTCCAGAGAACGTGGCCCAAAGATAGTCATGAGGGTATAGGGGGTTAATACACCCACAGCTAGTCCCCAAGCATTATGAATCTTGAGGAGTACGCCGTCTTGACCTTGTCTTCATCGTAAAACTTGTAGTCGGGAAGTTGATCACTGACTGCGTCTTGATGGTGCACATCCAAAAGGTTGCATGATGATCTTGAAGAAAAAGAAAACTGATTCTGTAATTATGCTGACGTGGTCCCATGTTAACTGGTAATGTTAACATGGGTAGTTTGCTCGGAGAAGATCAGAGGAATAGGACCAAAGTCACCGCGAGGTGACATGGTCCCATGTAGTCCCTAAGGTTGATAGAAGATGAGTATGTTGTGTTAAGCTTATGATATGTCTTGAGAGAAACAACTGCTAGATTCAAAGACTATCACAGACACTTGGAAGGTAAAACCTGTGGCTCCAAAGGCCTAATTAGTCGATCGGTATGTATGACGATCAAGAAGGATAATCAGGTTGAACTGTCTAATCGAGTCCCCAGCTCGTAGCATGGAAGGAAACGCGGTAATAGGAGGTCTGAGCCATTGACTGGTCTGCCATTGGAAAGACGCGCGTGATCCGGCCAAGTGGTCTGGCCGATCCCCAGCTCTGATGCATAGAGGGACAGGTAGCAACAGGAGGCCTGAGCCATCGACTGGTCTGCCGACGCTTGTGGTCTGGCCAAGAGGTCAGCCGAGTCCCCAGCTCTATCGCATGGAGGGACAAGTGGCAGTAGGAGGCCGGAGCCGTCGACTGGTATGCCGAAGGAAGGACGCTCGTGGTCTGGCTGAGTGGTCGGCCGAGTCCCCAGCTGCGTCACGTGGAGGGATAAGTGGTAGCAGGAGGCTGGAACCATCAACTCGTCTACTAAAGAAAGGACGCTCGTGGTCTGGCCAAGTGGTCGGCCAAGTCCCCAGCTCTGTCACGTAGAGGGACAAGTGGCAGCAGGAGGCCTGAACCATCGACTGGTCTGCCAAAGAAAGGACGCTCGTGGTCTGGCCGAGTGGTCAGCCAAGTCCCTAGCTTTGTCGCATGGAGGGATAAGTGGCAGCAGGAGATCTGAACCGTCGACTAGTCTGCTGATGTGCAAAAAAATTACGCTTGCTGTACTGGGCCGTGGTTCCTAGTATCTCCTAGTACGGCCCATTTGAGTGGAAAAATCAAGAAAATGCGGGCACGGTTCCCCAAAAATTCCCTTTCACGAACTGTCGCCCTGTTATTTAGGCTGATTGAGAGCTCGGTGGGGGTTACTGTTTCACATTCTGCTGGCATTGATTCACAAAATCCAAACTTCCATTTCTTGAAAAAAGGTTCTCCTGCCTCCCGCATCTTGATAGATCTGATCTAACTTAGCAAGAACCGCTATTAGATCCAAGGGAGAGTTCCATAGAATCGGTTGAAATCGAAAGCTTGCAGCATTACAATGGTGGGTGGTGATGCGAATCGCACCAGGTGGGTTTCCATGATGGAGGAGGAATGGAGTCCATTGAGGAGTACTAGGGAGTCAATTAATCTGCTCGTCGCCATCGGGCTCATCCAAGAAGAAAGTATTGGGGGATGGAGGCCCCATCTAGAGAAAGGTACCCCCTTCCAAATTCTAGAAAACTTGTTGTTTTGAGGCGTATTATCTGTGCGGATTTGGAGTTCCAGTCCATCCCTTTCTGCGTCAGTTGTTGGAGTTCTGGGGAGTTAGTTTGTGCCATCTGCATCCCAACTCTATTTTGGCGATAGCAATCTTTATCAATTTATGTGAAGCATATCTGGGAATTTACCCCATATCCACCTGTTGTGATATTTTTATTGTCTTCGGAAGAAGGGTGGTTGCGGTTCTAAGATTGCGGGAGGGGTGTATCCGAATCTCCATGATGGGATGAAGGCAGAGTATCTGAATCTGCCCTTCAACACCTCCATGAAGCATTGGTATAAGAAGTGGTTTTATGTTGCTGAAGAAAGTCACCCTCTCACCCCCTGTGATGTCGGTGTGATCCCAGAGTCAAGAGATTCCTGGAGGAGGGAGCTGTTGGTTCTGAACTCAACTAGGTTCATGAGTTGCTGCAGATAATTGACCGTAGTCAGGTGGACGGCGTGGTTGTTGCGTCCAATTTCATCTACTGGCGCATCGAGCCGTGCAAGAACCGGGTGCATCCGAATTTTGAGTACACCGGGCCGGTAGTCCGACGCGGGAGTCACCAGAGGCACTGAGCGACGGCGAGGTTAGAGTTCATCTTGACATAATCTTTGAGATGGACAAGTATAATCCAGTATCTCCACAGCTACTGTCATTCAAGCTCAACAGACCACCCCCAGAGGTAAGTTATCATGATATCCGACCAGATTGTATCTAGTGATTTTGATGTTCTGCTCGATGTATGCCATCTTGACAATTATTGTGGCTAGGTGTTCGGTGTGGACCAGGCCACCTACTTCGTGCCAGTGGCATCGGCCGACTGGTCAGTTAGCGGCGGAGGCTGGCCGATGGTTGGCCAAGGAGATGCCCAAGCCGTCATGCCGGGACCCATTCATGGGGTCCTGATGATTGGCGAAGCTAAAGAGAACACCGCCGTCATCGACCCCATTGTGGAGCGAGTCCGCAGCAAGAGGAAGGTTGTGGAGCAAGACCCGCAATTGGCTCACGAGCAGTTGCGACAATCAAGTCATCAGATCACGGCTGGGAGCCTAGTGCTTGGCGGTCGTGAAGAATGGTCACTGAGGCGCCGTCTGTGCCTTGTGGCATCAGATGATGAAGGTGAGGAGGAAGAGGACACAAGTGCTCGGCGTGATGGCCCAAGTGATGTGGTCGACCCTCAGCCTGTAAGTGGTGCTGCTATGCCGGCGACACCTTCTGCCGCAGCACCGAACACCGCCGAAGCTGCAATAGCATCGCCGACACCGGCCCAAGGAGGAGCTGCCCCTATTCCAGAACGAGTAGACTCCAAAAGCGGAAGGACTGGGCTCAGGAGGGACATCGGCGGAGACAGTGCGAGCGCCGATTACCGCTCCTGGCATTGCTCGTATCAGTTTTTGATCATCACGACTGTAAGTTCCCTTTCTTATAAAGAATATTCATTGATCTCACATCTTTTACCGATTGCTAGTCTTGACTTTCTCTGCACAGGAGGAGTGTGACAGCCAGTATCGAGGAGTTGACTGGCCGGCTCTGGCCACAAGTGATGCGAGGCCAGCTGCTGTTGCCGCAGCTGCGACAGTGCCTGACACAGTACAGAGCGTTGTAGTCGATGAAGCAAGTGCGGAGGCTGTTCCACCACCTGAACCTGCTGTGATAGAGAACCTTTCTCTGGCAAGTGCCATCGTTGAAGAGCCATCCACAAGGGACGATGCCCCACATGCAGTGAACTTAGAAACTATAGCTCCAGCTGAAGATATCCAAGCAGAACAGCAAGCTAGAGTCCCCATTGTGGAGCAAACCCCCACGCCGACCAGTGATACTACAGCTATTGGAGAGATTGAGGAAATAGTCCGACCTGCTGCCATGCTGACCCCCAAACCAGTGATCCAAGTAGTGCGAATTAGTGATCATGGCCCGGTGGTACATGAAGAAGATCATGGTGGCGCCATGCAGCGGGTACGGAGGCTAATAGCGGAGCTGGTCGACGCAGTCAGGGTAAGTGTCTTGTAAGTCGCATTTGGTTAATTGTATCTGGTGTGCATTTGTTGTAACCAAACTGTGTCATAGTCTGTCGAAGCCACTGCCAATGAACAGCAGTGCTGTATTGACCAACTTCGCCCAGTGCAAGAAGAGAACAACGCGCTGAAGGCTGAAGTTGCTCAGTTGAGTGCCCAGCTTGTGGAGGCAGAACACAGCTGGCAGCAACTGCATAACAGTAAGTAGTATGTCTTCATTTATAACATTGTACTTGTTTGATGTATGCGTCCTTGACCAAGTACTCGGCAGATATGAAGGCCGATCAGGATGAACTCCAAGTAGTCTTGGCCCGGATCATGAAGGAGAAAGAAGATCAAGACGAGAAGTTGAAGGCTGCTAAACATGACCTGAAGGGTAGATTAGCGTCTTATATTCCCTAGAGATTGATTTGTTAACCATCTTGCTAATGTTGTGTGCCTTGTTTGCAGCGACTTGGGAGAATGTACAAGCTCAGTTCAAGGAACTGCAGCAATGCCTAGAGTTTAATGTCAAAAAGGCTGAGTTGCTGGAAAGATACATCACTCCCCTCTTGGATTTGTTTGAAGGAACAGAGCAAGACCCTCGTGCCGCCCTCCGACCACCATGCTCGGATACCATCGTTCACCATGCCCGGCGAGCATGGGACAATATGTCACGCTTTTGTCATGAGAATGCAGTAAGCGTGTGTCAATATTCCCTGTCGCTGATGCAAACTCACTACCCAGCGGCAGATCTGGAGAGGCTAGTTGAGGGGTACCCTAAAGACATGGATGAAGCCAAGGCTGATGAAATCCGCAACAACCTTTGACAAATTGTGACATCTATCACCGATGATGTTGACCCGTTATCAGGAGATGGTCATAGTCGAGCTAACGAATAGTTGTGTAAACATGTTGTCTGACCAGTTTGAGTTTAGTAGACTTAGTAGATGATAAATGTAAGCCCGTGGGGCATTTGTTTTAATGTATTGAGTTTGTTTGTCGACTACTTTAAGATGTATGGTATGGATAGTGTCTGTTAACCCTATCAGGTGACTAGAACGTCGACCAGTGAACAGCGCGATTGCCGGGAATCACTGGGAGCCTAGTACCATCTGGGAGCTACTGTCGAATCTCCTAGTGCCATTTAGCGCGAAGCTGTAACACATCATGGGAGGATTGGGATAGTGCCTTGTCGAACCTTACTAGTGTAACCATGTATCATACAACAGGACGTATGTAAAAGATTTGTACACCGTAATATGCGAAAAGAATGCATGAATGATAGACATTGCATGGATAATAGATGTAGCATGAACACATATATAAGATCGAAAGATTGCCTTGTAAGGGCCTTTCATTGATCTAAAAAATGAAGTACATGAGTGTGAAAGAAAGATACATATCTTTTTTCTATATGGCGAGGCGGCTGACTAGGGGTAGAAGCGTATGAGGTGGTCGATATGCCAAGAATTTGGAATATCAATCCCTGTCAACGTGCTTAATCTATAAGATGTTGGACGTGTCACCGCTTTGATCCTGTAGGGTCCTTCCCACCGTGATGATAGCTTGTGGAGGTCGTCAGTCTTCATGATGCGTTTGAGTACCATGTCACCGACCACAAAGAATCTGCCGTTGACGTTGCGGCTGTGATAGCGATGCAAGGTTGCCAAGTATTTGGCCGACCGAGCACAGGTGTCTAGTCGGCGCTCTTCGGAGGTATTGACATCAACTGTCTTGGCTTCGTTTGAGGCGTCCTCATCATGGTATTCGACCCGTGGCGATTTGAAAGCAACCTCAGTAGGTAAAACTACTTCGGATCCGAACACCATGAAGTATGGGGATACTCCTGTGCTGCGACAAGGTTGGGTTCTGAGTCCCTAGACCACCGTAGGTAGCTCCTTTAGCCATTGTCCGGGCCTTTGCTCTTTATCGTCAAGGTAGACTCGCTTCTTTAAGGCTTCAAGGATCATGCCATTGGCGCGTTTCGCTTGACCGTTTGCCTGAGGACGGGCCATGGAAACATACTTGACTTTGATGCTCAATTCATCACAGAAATCAAAGAAGTGACAGCCGGTGAAGGTCGTACCCAGATCGGTAATGATGCTGTTAGGCACTCTGAACCTGTGTATGACTTCATTGAGAAAACCTACGGCCTTCTGTGCAGTAGCAGTCTTGAGTGCCTTGTATTCAATCCACTTGGTGAACTTGTCGACCAGAACATAGACGTACTCAAAACCACCTGGCGCTCATTTGAATGGGCCAATCATGTCCAGTCCCTAGCATGAGAAGGGCCAAGAGGCTAGAATTGTCTGGAGTTTGTGAGCTAGAACATGGATTTGCTTGGCAAACATCTGGCACTCCAGGCATCATTGTACCATCTCCTCCGCATCTACTACTGCTGTGGGCCAGTAAAAGCCTGCATGGAAGGCTTTACCGACCAGTGTTCTTGAAGCGGTGTGATTACCATACATACCTTTGTGAATTTCAACCAGGAGCTCTTTTCCAGCTTCCCGGGTGATACATTTTTGTAGTACATCTTCTCTGCTGTTCTTACGCATCAACTGATTGTCGACTATGATGTAGTTGCGTGCGCGTCGCGTCTGGCGTTCTACCTCGGTTTTGTCTTCTGGGACAAGGTGTCTGACCAGATACTCGATGAAAGGTTCCCTCTAATCAGGCTCCGGGGGAGCCGATTGTTTGGCAGGAACATGGTCTAGAGGTCGGCCGTCGTTAGTGCTATGGTCTGGAACTGACAGATCAGGAGCAATGGCTTCTTCCATTACTATGTCTTCATTGATGGGAACAACCACTTGGTCGGCAGGCGGATGTGGAGCAGCTGACATGCTCGGATCTGGTGCCGCTAACGTGGTCGGAGCTTGAGGTACAGACGTGGTCGGTGCTGGAGCCGATGGCATGGTCGGAGCTGGATTCGCTGGTGTGGTCGGCTTTGGAGTGATGGAGGGTGTTGACGGTATTTATATCATGTTTTCTACTATCATAGCCGTCAACATAGAACTCATTTTGGGAAGAATCAACCAAATAAAGTAGTAATATAGGTACAAATAACTTGGTTCCACATGTACATGCTACTATTTGGTTGTAGGAGTAAGAACAGGTACTTTTCAAGGATCCCAACACCAAAAATATGTGAAGAGCTAAAGATCAATGCTACAAGTGACCACGATAACTTCATAAACATGAAGAGGAGGACATGAAGGACAGGGCTGACACCCTGGCCCCACAAATTGGGGGTCGGCCGACCCCTTGATTGTGGGTCCCACATGTCAGCCTCACTCCACCGACTTAAACGAGACACAGAGACGCTGCTGGTGGGCCCAGCTTGCCAGAATGGGGTCGGCCGACCCCCATGTTGGTGGGTCCCAACATCGGTGGTGCCCCACCGACCTTGTCCACATGTCCCACATGTTGAAATTGCTATAGCCGTCCATCAATGGCGGTTACAATGGCGGTTTCATCCAACGGTGCACGATGAAGATGACGCGGATCACTGACGTGGCACCAGAGTAGCCCCTACTCCATCTCCCACTATAAATACCCCCTAGTTCCTCACTTGAGAGTCATGTATCCAAGGAGTAAAACTACTTTAGTAGTCTAGTGCTATCATAGTGAGTAGAGAGTGAGGAGTTCCAAGGAGGAGTCCCGGCCTATCGGGAGTCTTCTTCGTGGAACACCTCAGCGGAAGCGGGTCTTCTTATAAGTCTTACTTCCAAGTCTTTTCTAGTATTTAATATTTGGTCTGGTACTTTAAGTATAAGAATCCTTTACTGGCACATTGCTTGATCTTGAGTGCTCTTAGCTTTAGCTAAGCTTAGGGTAGCAAGAGCTAGTTTAGACGTGGTGTCTAGACTACTTCTTGCCAGTGTGGACTCCTTGTCGCAGTTGTATAGACACCTAGCGCGAGAGTGACAGTCCTTGCTAGGCGGAAAGTTCCTCGCATCTATTCTAGGCAAGTTGCAAATAATAGTTGGGCTAAGCAGGGTAGTCGCTTAGGTGACGGGGAGGTGAAAAACCTCATTAACTCAATCCCCCTTTTCGGGTATCGCCCTCAGTAAAGAGTTAGGTGAAAAACGTTGACTATACTTAACTACCAAGACCAGACATTAATACTAGTTAGACCTCTCTACCCCATTATCTAAAACCCTTTGATCATCACCTAACGATCTAAAGCCTAGTTAATTCACTTCACGTTCCCCATGGAAATCACGATACCTGGAATACTCCCGATGAAGGCTACATTGACTACCGTACGCTTGCAGTATACCCGTTTGCCATTTCTGGGGTCAACAAGCTTTCTGGCGCCGTTGCCGGGGAATGGTAGCTATTTTAACTAGGATAAAAATCGTTATCTTTGTTTGATTAAAAACTCTAGACACATATCTAAATGGATCAAACAACCTTCTTCGATTACGCTGCTCCAACGGGCGCTGAGCTGGAGCCAGCTAGTTCATCACAGGCCATTTTGGCCGCCCACTATGAGCTTCGCCCAAGTCTCATAGTGATGGTTTAGGAGAATCCCTTTTCAGGAGAAAGAGATGAAAATCCATACACACACCTACATGATTTCGAACAACTTTGTTCATGCATCCATATCCAAGGGATGAGGCGAGTGACTCTTAAGTGGAAGCTCTTTCCGTTCTCTTTGACAGGAAAAGCCAGACGGTGGTACACTTGCTATGTAGGAAGTGTAGGGGAGAATGGGAGAAGCTACAAGCCAAATTCTACCTAACATAGTTCCCAGTCTCCCGCATAGCTCGTCTCCGTATGGAAGTCCTAGGCTTCAAGCAAGGAGAGAAGGAGTACATAGGTGCAGCTTGGGTGCGTCTTACAGACTTAACATCCTCTGGCCCAGACTTAGCTATAACCGAGCCAACAATATTGCAACATTTCTACCTTGGTCTTAGCCAAAGCTCCGCTCAATTCCTTGATCTAGCCTCTAAGGGAGCCTTCCTTCATTTACCCATTAGTGAAGGTAAGGATGTTCTTGCCAACATTCTCGAGAACACCCCCTACACTGATGACCATAACCAAGCCCCTGAGGAAGATCCAACTCTTAGGGATGAACCCACTGCAGCTGAAACTCCCTTATCCACTTCCCAAGCTGTTGAACCTGAACCACTACCACAAGCACCTCCAAGGGAAGAAGTAATTCATCCCTTGGACTACCCACTTAACATCAAGACTGATCTCTTTGCCAATTTTGGCAATGTCTCGAATCAATCTGTGCAAAAGAGATCTACAGCATGTAGAGTGCCTAATAGCCATATCCCAGCTCATCTTGAAGCTGGTTACCTCAGGGCAACTGCCCAAGAACTCACAGCTATTATGAGCTATGAATGGTTGGGAGAAGCTGAGACATCATCTGATGTCATCAAACTTCTCTCGAGTTTTACACCCATTTCCTATGTCATAAACTCCACTCCTGTAGAATCCCTTTACGACCCTGCTGTAGGAGTAAGCTTAATGTCCAAATCGTTAGCACTGACACTCCTAAGCGAGGAACAGCTAACCCCGACCAACAAATTTCTTAAATTACCCTCTGGAGAAATGGTCGAGAGTTGCGGGATTGCACAGAATATCCCTGTCTCCATTAACAAAGTCAAAATTCTGCTAAACTTCTTTATCTTTGATATGAAAGAAGTTGACTTGTTAATCAGGCATCCCATCATGAGGTTCCTAAATGGATTTCATGAAGGGTGTCTCAAGGGTAGCCTCGGAAAGGGCTTAGACCTTTCTGTGCCTTTTGCCGGCTCTATTAACTCTAAAGCCGAGACTCAGCCCGAGCCTGACCCAATAGAGGAGGTGATGTCGGCATCTCTTCTAGAAGCTTCTCAGCCTGACTTAGAAGAAGACGCCGAAAACTTCATCCAAGAAGAAGATAATGAATTAGAAGAACCATTGGACTTGGATGAATCCAAACCACCACCAAAACCCTCTATAGAACTTAAGCCACTTCCCTCTAGGCTTAAGTATGCCTTTCTTAATGGTGATAGAGAGACTCCGGTGATCAATAGCGATCAACTGTCAGAAGAAGAAGTC
>DXKC01040348.1:0-10108 GCA_031170775.1 Cymbopogon citratus
GTTTAATTGCGCCTCCTTGCTGAATGGGCCACACAGCGGGTGGGCTTTGGGCATAAAGGTCGATTTCAACTTGCACCTTTTTTGTTGTCAAAAAAAAACTTGCACCTTTTTTACTATTTAAAATATAAATAAATGCTAGGCCACACTATTTAATATATAAATAGATACTAGGCCAAGCCATCCAAATGCGGCAGAATTTTTTCTTCCCATCCTACATGTGAATAATATATTTAGATTTTTTTCTGCAAAAAAAGGAGGGGCATGCTACTGTTTGAGCTGGACCGTGGGCCAACAGCACCACGTGTTCGCCGTCGCGTCGCACTGGTGGGTCCGCACATCATGTCATCATCATGTTCTCAGCACAAATGGAAAAAATATGTATCTTACATTCACAAAAGTGTGTGTTCTAGTGATAAGGCTCCTACCTGTTCACCGGCAGGTCGTGGGTTCGAACCCATGCAAGAGCAATTTTTTGCAAAAAAAAATAAAAGGAGGAGCAGGCAGCTAGTCGACTTGAACTGTGGGCCCATGCGCCATGTGTTCGTCGGCACACCCCGCTGGTGGGACCGCATCACCATGTCATCGAGGTTGGGACCTGAAGGTGGGTTCGCATCACCACATCCTCGAAGCCGGACTCGATGGTGGGACCACGGCGCCATGTCCTTGAGGTGGAATAAGAGCCAAACAATCAATGACGATTTAGTTTTCTTATTGTATGACGATCCTTTTATTTTCGTCATTATTCATTGTGCCAAAACTCCATGACTTGTGACTCATGACGAACTATCAAATTTCGTCACAAAATGCTATCATTCTGTGATGAAATTTGTAGTCGTCACGAGTGAATCGTCATTGATGAACATATTTCTAGTAGTGGCAAGCAGCGCTACCCTACGGATCTCGCGGCTGAACACCCATGGGCCCGGGGGCTCGGGTGATCTGCGGCGGTCCTCGTGAGGGTCATAGCGCCCCCCGCGATGCATGCTGTAGCCCAAGTCCTCGCCACCCTGGTTCCGTCGCTGGCGATTGTCGTTGATGTCCTCCTGGTCCTGGGCGTCCCGAGGCTCACGGTTGTCGATGATGCGCTGCTTGACAGGGATGGCCTTGTTCCACCGGGGTTGAGGCTCGGGGTGGACCGATGCCTCCCGTTCTCACCGCGGAGGGTCGGGCGACCACTCCGGGGTGCGCCCACGGTGTCTCGAGGCTGAGCTCTCAGCCTGTTGGACTGCTGCGGGCTCGAGCAACTCTTTGATCCCGTCCCGGGCCCTTCGACCCTCAGGGGTAGAGGGCTCGGGCATATTTCGGAGTAGCATGGCAGCGGCGACGACATTTTGGCTGGCGCGGTTGAAGACCGAACGCTCGGGAGCGCCGTCCTCGATCATCCATGGATTGACGCTGCGGGCCTTCTCTCGAGCCCCTCTGCCCCGTAGCTCAAGCCCATGCTTGAATGCGCGCTCAAGCTTCCGTAGGCGCTGCTGCTCCTCCTCGATCTTGCGCTGCAGCTCCTCCAGCTGGGGCATCTGGGCGGTGTGTTCGGCGTCCCGAACCGGAAAAACAACTTATTTTCTACGTCTTCCTTCTTTCTGTCATTGAATAATAAAGGAATACCGATTTGAAACTTTTTTAACTAGTGCTTCATTGTGGTGAGAACTAACCACAACAAAACAGAGAAGGGGCCAGAAAATTATTCCATGCCGACGGCGACATCAGTTGAGTGTATTCGGGGCAAATTTGAGTAAATATAAACACAGTTTTACAAGATAAGATGAATTCAAATGAAAAAATTATCAACTACAAAAAGTTTCATAATTTTTTGAGATCTAAAAACTTTATTTTGGTTGTTTTTCCATCCAAGGTCGTTTGAAAATTTTGAATTTTAATTTTTTTCAAATACAGACGCAGTTTTGCATGACAAGATGAATTCAAATGAAAAAATTGGCAACTATAAAATTTCATAACTTTTTGAGATCTACAAATTTTATTTGGTTGTTTTTCTATATGCTCATTCCACATGGTGATTCTAACCATGATCACAAATCTTATATACCGATATTGTAGAGAGACATATAGGACTTGTGAACAATGTTATTTTCACTTTGTCAAATGTAGAAATGACCCAACTAAGAGTTGTATATCTTGAGAAGATATACAACTTTGTAGTTCAAAACTTTTTAATTTGAATTAGTTTAGGGCTTCAAAATGTGCATGGAAATTATCTTTACCGAGTGTTTGTTTTTCTATCGGGTGTTTTTAATTTAGCTGCCCAAAAAACAATAGGCAAAAGGTTTGGCACTCAGCAAATCTTCATTTTCCGGCGGCGGCGGCGCTAGGGCGAGCAAGTAAGCAGCCTGATAGTACTCATAACTGAGAGTGGGTTAAAACCTAAGAGCATATGCATTAACTCATGGCGATGCATTCTCTCGTTGGGTAGAGTTTGCTAGGTGTGTATGCATGCCAACATAGAATACTCGCACGTACACTAGAGCACGTCACATGAGATCTGATCCTGATGCATGCACGCATTCATGGCTCACTAGAGCACGTGGCAGATAAGGTTTATTATTGGAAATAAAGCTTTGTTTTTGGTGAATTCAATTATTAACGAGATTTGTCGGTGTTTCGGTTCGTGGACCCTGATACCGGCTAGTGAATTTGTAATGCTGCGTGTTCCCGCCCCGGATGGTGATACAAGATGAACACAGCGATGTATACTGGTTCGGGCGAAGAAGGCCCTACGTCCAGTGGGGGTGGAGGAGATGTATTATCTTACACCGAAGTGCTTGTAGTAGGGGTAACAAGCGTGGGGGCGTTGTGTTCCTTGTGACTCAGAACTTGGTAGAAGTGCCCAGTTGCGGAACCTCCAGATTACCCTAGGCGTAGAATATGGGTTTAAATAAATTGTATCTTTGTCCCCTTTATAGCTCAAGAGGAGGCCGTGGGTGTACATGTATATCCTAGAGGTAAAAGGAGGTGGGATGACGTCGTAGTACGTAGGCGACGTGCTCCCGAAGTGGTTTGACTTTTCATGATGATGCACAGTGACGGTCGTAATCGGCGTTGAGAGGTCTCGAGCCTGTCGATCCGTCGTGTCCCGGCTGCTGCGGCGAGAGTGGATGTACCTGTGCTGACTTCCGAGCCTCCTCCGGGTCGTTCCGAGGGTCTTGAGGGTGGCCTCGTCGTAGAGTAGGTGGCTGGTACCCGGGATTCCTGTGTACGTTTACCCTGTAATTTGTCCCGAGGGCGTTGGTCGGTGCCGTAATGCGGGCGTCGTGGTGGTTCAGCGTTGCCCATGCTGTTACAGTGATGTAGGTGTCACTTTTCGTGACCGGGCGTGGTGGTAAAAGGTGATTCGACCTTGTACTCTTCACCACTGTGCGGTCTGCTGCAGTCACGGGGTTAGATCTGAGTAGGTGGGAGCATTTAATGTGTCTGTCAGGTGGTAGGTGAGGCTCGGTGTTGAGGGTCAGGAGGTCTCGTGCGGGTCGGAGGGGCACCGGAGCAGCGGGTCTCGGACGCTGCACACGTGTCTGCCACTCGACCCCCAAGAAGACCAGAAAGGGGCTTGTGGAGGTGGGTAAGAGGGGTCCGACCCTCGTACGACGCGGAATACCACCTGAGGGGGGCAACCCTCGTACGGGACGGGGATGGACTGAGCTTTAGTTTTGGGGTGCGGGATTTGTTTAGGTAAGATGGTTTTGGCTTTTTTAATCGCGTTGTTTAGGGTACCTCATATTCGGATACCCGACAAGATTTAATATCATTTTCCATCCTTTCAAAACAAATCCCCCAATGTGTACACTAAGATTTTTTATGCAAATAGGCACATGTTCCTTTTTCATTATGAATCGCGATCATATAGCCAACCATTCCCCTGATATAATAATGCTAGATGCTCGGACCATGTTATTATTATTTCTTTCTTCTTCATATTGACCTTTTTTATTTTTGCCAGGAAATAATGAGCTACAAAAGGTTTCATTTCTTTCGTGTCATAGTTGATAACTTTTTTTTATTTTAAACAGTGACATCCTATATCCACTGTCTCGATCAGGTTTGGAGGTGAGAATAAATAGAACAACAATGAATGAAAAAGAGAAAAAAAAATCTTTAGCTGGGTAAGAGATGGATGTAGCCAAGTGGATCAAGGAAGTGGATTGTGAATCCACCATGCACACGGGTTCAGAATCAGGATTTTTTATCTCTTCCAATTCAAAGAATTGGATAGGTGTTTTCACAACAAATCCTTGTTTAACTGAATAAATAAGAAAAATGGACCCGTTTGGATCTTCTCAATTGAAAGATCTCTCATATGGATGATACACATTCTAGTTAATTGAGCCTAATGCTAATTAATGTTTTGTTTTGAACCAAAGATATATACACGAAGACCGGTTTCATCTTTATTCTGATATTTAGGACCAATAGCTTCTCTTTCAAATAGGGCCCTGAAAGAAAAAGAGAAACTAAAATACTAAGGACCTATCTATTCTCTAATTCACCCAATCCGGTACCTGTTTTTTTGAATGTCCAGTGCCAAAATTACTGAATGGATAAATCACGGATTCATAGAGACATGTGTACGTTCCACGACTTTTATTAATTACTCCCTTGCATCCGATCCAAATTACAAGTTATTCCAAAAATCTTTGAAAGTCAAAGCATCAAGTTTGACTAAAATTATAGAGAAAACCACAAGGATTTGTGATAGTTAACACCATAAATATTATTACCTTATTATATAAATTTAGTCAAATTAAGATGGAATTACTTATAATTTGAGATGAGGAGAGTATTTATTTGTGGCCATGATGAATTGAAGAGATAGTGATGACGAAGTGGGACATAATTGAGCAGCTGATTCACGTGCAATAACGCTGTGCGTGTTTTGGCTACAAGTCGCTGCTACGAGCATGGGAAACACGGCAAACTTGTCTATAAAATTAGCCCTTCACACAGCTTTAGTTTGCAAAATTGTTGTGCTTGTATGTGCTGAGCATTGGCTTGGGTTCTTCTCTACGCCATAGCTAGCTGAAGCCTCAACTCGTAGCCATGCCCATGAGAATCGAGAGTGATCTCCACATGGCCACAGGGAACGGAGAAACCAGCTACACAAAAAATTCTAGGCTTCAAGTAATAATTCTCTCCTCAGTTATTTATTTCCAGCGCGTGCACGACTCCTTCTGTTGCATACTATATTTACTTGTTTCTACTTGTCTCATGCATTAACATGATCCGAGAAAGCAATAACACATGTTTCTGTTGGATATGATGGAAAACAGGAGAAAGCTATGTTTCAGATGAAGCCGGTCCTTGAGGAGGCCACTAGAGAAGTATACACAGATCTCGTCCCTAAAACCATGGTCGTCGCCGACTTAGGCTGCTCATCGGGGCCTAACACACTGCGCTTCGTCTCCGAGGTGATTGGCATCATAGCTCGCCATTGCAAGGAGCTCGGCCGACGACATGACCGGCGCCCGCAGCTTCAGTTCTTCCTGAATGACCTGCCCGGAAACGACTTCAACAATCTCTTCCAGCTGATCGAGCAGTTCAATAAGTCGACGGCAAGAAACCTCAAGGGAGAGGCAGAGGCAGGGGCACTGCCTTCGTGCTATATCACCGGGTTACCGGGCTCCTACTACACAAGGATCTTCCCTAGTGAAAGCGTTCACCTTTTCCACTCCTTGTTCTGCCTTCAGTGGCGCTCTCAGGTATGTATGCATGCTGGCAAGATGCAGTTCACACACGTCGTTGTATTTTCCTCGTGGATTCTCAGCATATTATCTGGTAGTTGCGTTTTGTTTTTTATCCTCTTTTTTTGTATATTCAATTATTCATAAATATATATATAGGCACCTGAGCAACTGAAAGGCAACAAAAAAACATGCCTAGATATCTACATCACAAAGACTATGTCACCGTCAATGGTGAAGCTGTTTCAACAGCAGTTTCAGAAGGACTTCTCCCTCTTCCTCAAGCTACGCTACGAGGAGCTCGTGCCTGGCGGCCAAATGGTTCTAACATTTATTGGAAGGAAGCATGAGGATGTGCTCATTGGAGGGTCTAATCATCTTTATGGATTGCTTGCGCAGTCACTGAAATCCCTAGTTGATGAGGTAAACTAAATACAGAGTACTGTAATTTTGATCACTCTACTAGCTAGTTAATCTGCGGTAACTAATTGGACTTTATTTGATCTTTTGCAGGGTCTTGTGGAGAAGGAAAAACTTGATTCATTCTATCTACCGATCTATTCACCATCGGTTGGTGAAGTGGAGGCAATAGTGAAGCAAGTTGGGTTGTTCAACATGAATCAAGTCAAAGTATTCGAGACAAATTGGGATCCCTACGATGACTCGGAAAGTGACGTTGTGCATAACAGTATTAGGAGCGGTGCAAATGTCGCTAAATGCCTACGAGCAGTGATGGAGCCGCTGGTTGCAAGCCAATTTGGAGAAGCCATACTGGACAAGTTGTTTGAAGAGTACGCTCGCCGTGTTGCCAAACACCTCGAGAATGAGAAAACGAAGCATGCTGTTCTCGTCCTGTCCATGAAGAAAACAATCCATGAGTGAAGTGTGTTCTTTCTCGCTCTCGCTAGTTATTATCATATTAGTAATTAGTCTTTTCTTCAGAAAATTCCATATATATGTATGTTTGTGTGTATGTATGTGTTTACTGTACTGTATGTCATGATGTTTTTGTTATCTTCATTGGTTATTGAATCGATATGATATGGTGACTCAAATATCTATCGAGAAAGATTTGCTCGGACACGAACACATCATCATTGTGTGCCTCTCTGGTGTCAAGCGCAATACATAGGTCCTGTTTGGATCAAGGGAGAGAGTTAGAGTTGGCTAGTTTGACACAAACTAACTCAAAAGTTGTCAAATAGGAGGGATAGAGCTAGTTTTTTGCAACTAGCCCACCCAAAAAAACTCTCCTCTCCAAGAGGTGATTATTAGGGCTAGTTTGCTTTGGGTCCGCCTTATCCCCTCTCTCTCCTACGACTTTACTATTATTTAAATGAGATAAATGATTAGAAAATGCATTTATTATCAAACTAGCCCTTGGATCCAAATACCTCAAGGGCTGTAGCTGGTTTGGGCTAGAGTTAGAGCTAAAACTAACTCTAGCTCTAATCAAGCTAGAGTGATCCAAACAGGGCCATAGAACACATCACCTGAGGAGTCTCGTTGAGACAGCAATACGTGAGACATTGACGAGGTTGACCTGAAACCTCACACACCCACATTATGGAAAATGTTGATTTGCCGAGTGTTAAGCTCTTTGCTGAGTGTTTTTCCGAACACTCGGCAAAAAGTTTTTTTAGCTGAGTGCCAAACAAAAAACACTCGGCAACGAAAAACACCCGACAAAGAACCCATCTTTGCCGAGTGTAAAAAAAACACTCGGTAGAGAGGGGTCTTTGCTGAGTGTCTTTTTCTGGTACTCGGTAAAGAGGGCTCTTTGCCGAATACTTTTTTACACTTGGCAAAGAAACTCTGTGCCGAGTGTTTTTCTTCTAGCACTCGGAAAAAATATTTTTTCATGCACATTTTGAAGCCCTAAACGAATTCAAATCAAATAATTTTGAACTACAAAGTTGTATATCTTCTTAATATGTACAACTCTTATTTGGCTCATTTCTATATTTGACAAAGTAAAAATAAAACATATCACAAATCTTATATGTCTCTCGTGTAGTTTCCTAAACTATAAGAGAGATACATGAGATTTAGAAGAATGTTAGAATCACTATGTGGAATGATCTCGAATGGAAAAAAAACCAAAGTTATAAAATTTTGTAGTTGACAACTTTTTTATTTGAATTCATCTTGTCATTCAAAACTGCGTCTATATTTAAAAAATTTAAAATTCGAATTTTTTAAGTGACATCCGATGAAAAAACAACCAAAATAAAGTTTGTAGATATCGAAAAGTTATGAAACATTGTAGTTGACAATTTTTTCATTTGAATTCATCTTGTCATGCAAAACTACACCTTAATCCGCTCAACTTTGAAATTCAAATTTTGTAAACGACCTCGAATAGGGAAATTCCCTAAATGAAAATTATAGATCTCGAAAAGTTATAAAACTTTATAATCAACAATTTTTTCATTTGAATTCGTTTAGGGCCTCAAATAAGCAATATTCGCTCGTTTTAGTATAATATTTGGGGAACCTGAATGAACTGTAGACACAAGTGAGTGAGTAGTACAGTGGCCAGAGAACGAGACACATGAGGGAGAGGTCAAGAGTTTGAATCCCACCGGCCGCAAGCGCTAGTTGATGGCTGCCTTGTTCGAAAAAAAAAGTGTTTTTTTGCATTTTTTTTTATTTCCTTCTTTGCCGAGGGCTCTTTGCCAAGTGCACCACTCGATAAAGGCTTTGTCAAATGCAATTTGGGCCTTTGTCGAGTGCCCCTGGCACTCGGCAAAGAACTGCTATCTCGTAGTGCAAGGAGAGATCATGTGGCTCACGGGCAGCTGTGTTAGACTATATTTAGTTTCTGAGAGCGATCCACCTGATCTTAGTGCACATAGGGTCGCCTTACTTGTGGGCACAGAGACTAAGCACCAGGAGTGCTTCGGCATAGCTATATGTACCTGCGGACTATGATTAGTCAATCAAGCATTCTCCATTCTTCCTCCTTCATTCCGCTAGGACGTCATAATTCATTGAATCAAATAGCACATGATAAAACTCGATATGTGTGAATATTTAGTGTCACGCAGAGAAGTTTAGATCACTGACACTCTGCTACCTTTTTCTAATCGTTTAGCTTTCTTTCTTCTATTCTTACTGTCGATTTGAAATGCGTCATGAATGTCCTAAATTATTAACTTTTGGCCCTCTCCTCACATTATCCATCTCTTTTTTCTATCTCATGCATAGTCAACCACCGCCTCCTTTACCATCCTGGACATAGATATGGTACATAAGTAGACTTTGGTATCCGATGTGGAGTGGAGTGGTCATGGCGCGGTGGGCCGGTGGCTGTGGGTTCCTCGTGGTGCGAGCAACATGACACTTGCAAGTTGCGACTTCAGCGAAGCAACAACTATCATAGCCATCAAGCCAGACCACACGTTCGAGGCTAGGTGTGTGCCGCACTCGGCACTCTTTCTTGAGTGTTGATATATATGGGTATGATGCGATGTACTCCCTCCGTTCCAGAACTGTTGACGTTTTGGGGTTTGAAATTTGTACCAAAATGCTTGACGTTATAGCCTCCTACTCTAGTCCATCAAATCCATCATCCTGTCACTTTTCATTCACTGGTAGTATAAAAATGAAGAAAGTACAGCGTTGGATGGTTGAGGCTCTCCAGGCACCGAACCCATAGCAAGGAGAGCAATTAATGCGCACAAGTTTCCAAATTTTAAGCAGCTGTCATAGTTGTTTCGTAGGGATACCAGTGTCTTTTGCCCTCCACCTTGGTTACCGTTTTCAATCTCAAAACGTCAACAATTATGGGACAGAGAGAGTAAGGAACTAACCGTAGTGGCTGCTATTGAGTGGCAGATCTGGCCATCTGTTGCACGGGGCGTGGGAGTCTGGCTCTGATAGGTCGTCCCGTGTTCGAGGATCTTGAGGCTAGCCGACACGTGAGATGGATGGTTCCTTGTGGTCTCCTGGCATGCGGCATCTAGTACCCACGCGTCTTAAAGTGACATAAGGGGACATAGTGGCGAATCCAGGATAGGGACAAAGGGGTGAAATAATGAAAGATTTAGGGTTGATTGATGATGATTTGAAGCTAATTAATAGTGGTCTAATAAAGAAATCATGCCCATATGGAGGGTTATAGCCCGACAGCCCTCCTTTAGATCCGCCCCTGAGGGGACATTCAAATCGATGTACAAGGGATGTTTTCTAGCCACTTTCCTCGCTCATCCAACGATTCATATGATGCCTCGTCCTCAGGTTGGAGTGTCGCTGCTATACTGGAGAAAAAACAGAGCAGCGGTATCATGCTGGAAGATGGAAGCCGATATGCATATGCACCGAAAAGTGGGTGCAAATGAGTGGCTTGTGTGATGTTGGGTGAGAATGTATGACAAAATTTTTTTGCTCTTTATTACTGTTATTAAAATATTATA
>DXKC01040349.1:0-11393 GCA_031170775.1 Cymbopogon citratus
CGTATTGTAAAATTGACAAACCATCATCTATAAGATGGGGGAGTATGCCTCTTATTTGACTATCGGCTTTTGCTCTGTTAATAAGTAAAGCTAGCATATCCGCAACGATGTTAAATAAGATATGCAACATGGGGTCACCCTTTCTAAGGCCCCATTTGGTTTGGATGTAAGGACCGACGTCATCATTGACCTTAATCCCTACACTACCTCCGGCAACCATGCTTTCAACCCATCTACACCACTTAGGAGAGAATCCTTTTATATGTAAGGTTTGTTATAGAAAATCCCACTTAACCTTATTGTATGATTTTACAAAATCAATTTTGAAAATGATTCCATCTCTCTTTTTGGTGTGCAACTCATGGATGGTTTCGTGTAGTATGACGACCCCTTCCATGATGTTTCTGCTTGACATAAATGCAGTTTGCGTTGCACTGACCACTGTTTTAGCTACCTTATTCACCCTATTCGTACCCACTTTGGTGAATATTTTAAAACTAACATTAAGAACATAAATTGGTCTATATTGTTGGATTTTGGTAGCATTCTGAATCTTTGGGATTAAAGTAATAATGCCGAAATTCAGACTGTGTAAATCTAAAACCTCTCTATGTAGATCTGCAAAAGGAGGCAGTATATCATCCTTAATCACCCCCAAAAGACTTGACAGAATTCCGCAGGGAATCCATCTGGTCCTGGAGCCTTATTGTGCTCTATTTGGAAAACTGCATCCCTCACTTCAGATTCAGTAAAAGGACTAGTTAAAATATCATTCTCCTTTGGGAAAACTTGTGGAATATCTATGGTTTGACTTTCCAGTAGTGTGATCTCGGAATTATCCAGTGGTCCAAATAAGTTTTTATAATAGCCGGTGATATGGCCTTTGAGATGAGCATCACCAACAACAACACTCTGGTCATTCTCAAGTTGATATATATGTTGCTTGAGATGTCGGCCATTAGCAATCAGGTGAAAGAACCTAGTGTTAGCATCGCCCTCCAATAGGGTTTTAACCTTGGCTCTTTTGTACCATTTTAGTTCTTCTTCTCTTAGGATGTGAACTAAGCACTCTTTCAAATAATGTTTCAGATCAATCTCATGACTAGATAAGGGGACACTCTCTGCCCTCTTATCAAGATCCTCCAAAAGAGCCAACAAGGATTTTTTTCTGTCCGATATGTCCCTGCTGTATCTCTAGCCCACCCTCTTAGTTGATGTCTAAGTCTACGGATTTTAGACTACCAACATTCTAGTGGTGTCGAACCAGAGCTATGTGATTGCCAGATATTTGCAACCATCTCATAAAAACCCTCCCGAATTAACCATCCTCTCTCAAATTTGAAAGATCGGTTTTTGGTTTGACGCGTAGAAGCTCCAGTACTCAGAACAAGGGGAGTATGGTCTGATATATTCCTATCTCTAGGTTCGACCGTCGTCAGTGGGAACTGGTCCTTCCATTCCATGCTTACAAGAACTCTATCTAACTTCTCGAAAGTTGGGTCATCCCCTGGCCCAGCCCAAGTATATTGGCGTCCTGACATTCTGATTTCTTTTAATTCCAGAGACTCAATGACAGCGTTAAAGATGGCTAGCTTATTCCTGCCTTGCAGGCTGCCCTTAGAAAGCGACCCTCATTTGGCTACTAAATGTATTTTTCAGTGACCCTTATTGATCTAGTGATCATCAGAAGTCTCAAGATCAAGGGCCAAATGGAGTATGATGGCGTGCCAATCTTCTTCATGAACTAAATTTCAAAATCATGTCATCACCAAGGCCATGATGGGTGCCTCTGTCTCTTCTCTTAAGCAGAAAGATTTTTTTTGTTACAACACCGCAGGCCTGGTTTCACCCTGGTTACCAAGACCTTTACCCACCATCAATCACCTGAACGATTACATGTATGCATTTGATGTTGATGCATGCGACCATACGGGTCAGATTGATACGCCTGTAAAATGAGGGAGCTGGGACAATGCCAATCGCTGTATACATGTCAGCCAGAGATTGTCAATCACTTGGACGTTATTAAAGCTTGAGAGGCATTTGGAATTCACAATATCCAACCAACTTTAGGGCTTCATTCAGGCCTAAGTCCAGGACAAATAGGGCAGGTTGGATATGCACATGGAGATAAAAAAAAGCCCGCTTGTGTTCTTGCTGTGTAGAACCAGGATAGGACTAATGCACCGCCTTATCGCACCATACGACACAATATCCGGATGCAATTGGGATGACTTGCAGTCTGTGGTGTTCTGCATGCCCATTGTTTCCAGATGATATCTGCCGGGATGAGGATGCATGCGACGGAGTTCATCATGACCCGTGATGAGCAAAAGCATGCAACATGTTCTGTTGTAGCTCGGGGAGTCTTAGTGCAACCTGTGGGCTGTGGCTTGTCATCATAAGGTTTTACTCTCAACACCTCTTAGGTGCAGTATGGTTAGCAAGTTGATATGAATATGCTTCATCATGTTCGATTAATGTGCAACATAGTTGAATCTAAAATATTAGATGAGCTAACTTCAACACCGCTGCGTCAAGCTTCCTTGGCACCGCCGCCACGAACATTGAAGAATGCACGCGACGGAAGCCTGATCCCCATCGATGAACTTGGTGGTGAAGTCGCTTTCGGACACGGACACGGCGTCTCTTCATCGTTTCGACCACGTGGCTGCTGGAACAATGGCAGCAGCAGCGTTGAATCTGGCCCGAGCTTGTCCCCAGTGGGATGGAAAGGTCAAATCGAGGAGAGCGAAGCGAGGAAGGAGCTGGCTTGAATGTTGAGTTGCTTTGCCCACCATACCTGCATCTACGGAGGCGCGAGGAAGAAGAAGCCAGACCACTAACGGCGGCGACGGTATCAACAATAATGTTAGGGGAAGGGCGGGAATTGATATTTTTAACGTCCACCAACAGACGCTAATTGCGGGCTGTGGTGTAGTTTAGTGTACATTTGATTGAACAAACCAGGTTATATTTGTTTTGCAACCATGGGAACTTCAATAATTTCTCTTCTATTTGTTCCTTCTGAATGCTTCTCTCTGGTCGCTTCTTAACTCTGCCAGTCCCGCAATATAACTGTGATATTTTTTTCCATATGTTGCAGAGTAAAACAAAATCTGTGGAGTCATGAGCTGCACTCTTTATTCGAAGCATATATATATACCATTATGCTGATGTATTTTTCCAACTTGTGAAACATGATTACAATTCACATTTAGATCAACGTACAAAAGGATAGCAACAGGGTGGGTTCGGATCGGACGGAGTGTCTGGGCACCCAAAACCGAAACCCGAACCCGCTCCGAACACCGCTTCAGGTAAAAATCCATCCCTGAAACCGAAACCTGCGGATACCCAAAACCCGACGGATTAACCCAAACCTGAGAATATGCAATAAATCAGCAAGGACAATACAAAACATGATGAATTATTCCAGTTAAAGATGTACAGAACATGTAAGTGGCAGCTATTATCCTTTTTTTAAAAAAAGTGGTAGCTCTGATACACGACTTGTATGTACAGAACATAATTCAGGCGTCCAGCCATGTGCAGGACATCAGAATAGTCCAATGTCCGAAGCTCCCAGTGTCCAGTGTCCAGATCTCACAACATACATACGAGGTACATTGGACGTATGTTGTGAGATCTCGCTGTACGTACAGGTTGTATGCATGCCCGACACCGAGGGCCAACCGCCAACCGCCTAGAGAGAGATGGCGTGACCACCCCAAGACCACAAGACTTAGAGAGACAGAGAGACAGCGAGAGAGAGAGAGACGGGCTTAAGGCGCCGCACAGGGAAAGCGTTCGATCCACCGCATTCGCTGGATGTGGCCTGCGGGCGGCTGTCTAAATCAACGGCCGGGTGAGGCCCTGAGGGAGAGGACGGATGATTCTAGCTTTATATTCTTACCAGGGTTGTTAGGTGGGCCAGTAGTGGGTTGTACCCTATCAGGCCCGATGGATCTCCCTAGAGTATAAACACAATTTTCTTTCAAATCAAACACCCCTTTGAAATTTACATGGTTTCCAGTTAATCTTTGGGCTTAAACTGAGTTACCTAGTGCTAGTTGACAAGTATAATAATTCATATCCACAATCTAGACTCAACATCGCTCAAACTATCTGTCTATGCCCCTATACTCAACATAGATCAAACTATCTATTTTGTCAAAAAAATAGATCAAACTATCTATTTATGTCCCCTAGTAATTGCTAAAGGACGGAACATAGAAATATACTACGCCTTGATTGTGTGCTTCTTTGGCAGACAGCGTTTGAAAGGATTTGTTTCAAGCTTGCTACGTACTCTATGTAATGTGCTATAGTTGAATCCAGTAACATCTTTATTATTAAACAAAACTATTCTTTGTGTCTCCCAACACCAACACACTTATAACAAGTCTGTCTTTAACCTTCAGAAACATAATTGAGAGACAAAATGGAAAATCTATCATTAGCCATATGAAAACCATATTTTCCCAAATAATTATAACACATATAATAAATATTTCAATAATTAAATAAATAGAGTGTAACATTTGAACAATATTTATCAATAAATAGTTTCAAATAAATGAATAATTTCATCCAAATATGAATGACTAAAGTACGTAAAATAAGTGATTTATATATCATAACAAACCCGACTTCGTTCGTTAGATATAAAAATAACAAATTTTAAGTCAAAAATTTGTCCATATGATTTGTTAGAAAATTTGTTATTTTATATCTCACAAACGAAGTCGAATTTGGACAAGATATTAAGATTGTGTATCATCATATCATCTACATGTGTGATTTTTTTGTGAATTTAGATGATATTTTTGCCGTGATTTGTTCAGGTTTTCACGAAGGTTGTGGTTTCTACTAGATATGTTCCCATTATATATAGCCACATAGATAAGTTTTAAATAGTTTAAGTGATGCATACCAATTGTTACATAAAAGTTGGAATCGCGTATACATAACTAATTACTCAAATATTTAACTTTCAGACGGCTTTATAAGTAGATTTTGTAGTTTGTGGATACGGATAATATCGAATATTCCATATTTTTCGAATATGAATCTTAGAAAGTCATTATAAAAAATGAATATGGATGCATCAAATAGTATTCTATTAAAGTTGAATACAAATGTAGATATCCACATTGACACTAAAATGAATACAGAATTACGTATATAGGATCTTCCATCCGAATCCATATGTGACGATATAAGACTAAGAAACAATAGTCAAAATGAATCGCAAGAAAAAAAGAAAAATAATCAAAATGATTCAATTTGGGCAGCAAATTTGTAGAATAAAGGCAAGCGTCGTCATGCAGTGTTTGGAAGATCTACGGAAAGATACAAGGAAAGAAAGCGCTGTGAGATATGATTAGCGCCAGCTGTTCGACATTCCCGGCGACGTATACATATTATCGTTATATATATAGAAGATTTCATACCCATATTTTCCTTGGATCTCGATCGAGGTGGTTTCGTAATGGGCAATAGAATAGCGCCGGCTCGGCAGCCGCCTCTCCCTGACGATCTCATCCCTGACATCCTCCTCCGCCTCTCGCCAGAGGACCCCGCGGGGCTTGTCCGAGCCTCCGCCGTCTGCAAGGCATGGCGGCGCATCATCACCGACCCTGCCTTCCACGGTCAGTACCGCGCGTTGCACCCAACCGCCCCCGTGCTCGGCTTCCTCCACCGCCCTAGGGATCAGCTTCTTCCCCGCTTCGTCTCCACCACGTCCTTCCGCCCGGCCGCCGCCGACCATCGCCAGCACCCGCTGGACTGCCGCCATGGCCGCGCCGTCTTCTACGACTACGGCTCCCTCCACGGCTACGTCGTCTGGGACCCTGTCACCGGCAATCTGCACAAACTACCCCAGGAGCCGGGCGGCGAATTCTTGCCCTGCCCAGCTGTGGTCTGCGCTGCGGGCGGAGGCTGCGACCACCGCAGATGCAGCGGGGGCCCTTTCATCGTCGCCTTTGTTGGCTTGGAGGACCTATATGAGTTTGGTGACGATGATGATGATGATGACGACGACGATGACGATGACGATGACGAGGTCGATGATGATGATGACGAGGACGGTCCGTACGTTGACGCACGGGCTTGCTTCTACGCGTCTGACACTGGCAAGTTGGGCGGCGACATCCTTGTCCACCTCGGCCAGGGCCGGTTCTACCCCTGGTTTTTTTTATCGGCCGATAATCACCGATATTTCCGATAATCACCGATATTTCCGATATTTCTCTTCTATCCATGGGGTCCGATAAAATTAGATATCGGCCAAATTTTTCCTGTTTTTCCTACTTTTACACAGACGACTCAAATTCAGCCGCACGATGATCTCATATCCATAGTGTTTTGTTCATGTTTTTATCTATGAACAAGTGATGTTTAATAGTCTAGGAATAGTTTCAAATCAAATTCTACAAATTTTGTTAAAACAAATTTAATTTTTTTTTAATTTGACCCGATATTTCCGATATATCTTGTTTATCCCATTTATCCATGACTTCCGATAAATTTTTATTTCCGATAAAAAAAACTATGGTTCTACCTAGACGATAGCCGCCCCGCCGCACTAGTGGGGGACTCGCTTTACTTCCTATGCAGGCCACGAGGGATCCTGCGGTACCGGTATGGCCTCCTGCGCCGCTTGGGCGGCGGCATCATGGACATGATCTCAGCAGGCATCAGAGAAGACGACGTCCTGTTCATGGTGGATCTGCCTAATTGGGAGTGTCTCGGCATTCGCAAGAACACGAACGTCCTCGTCATGACGGCGGAGGACGGCGGGCTGGGATTGGCATGCCTGTGTCCTAAGACTCGCACCATGCTCTACCTGTTGGCAATGGAAACGGAAGGCACCGTCGGACACGACAGATGGGTGCAGCGCAGGGTCATTGATCTTAGAACGCTGATCCCGGTTGGCAACAATCCCGAGAGGGAACCATGTTTTCGTGGCATTGCCCAAGATGCCAATGTCATATTTGTAACAACAGAAGATGGCATCTTCAGCATCGATCTTGGTTCGTCACTGCAGGCGAGGAAGGTGTGCGATATGGATGTAGTCAATTACTGGATGTATCCGTTCGAGAGTTTCTACACTGAATCATTGCTGGTATGACCTCTATTCTACATTCTCTCCATATATGTTTGGTTCATAATGAGCTCATAGTTTTAGTCAGCTAGCCACAGTACAGATAAGAATCCACACAGAATAATGTTCTGTTCATCACATACGTGGCTAGATAAAACAATGATGATCTGAAAAAACAATGTCCCCTTTTATCTCCAATTTACACAGTTAGAGCTTGTCTGCGATGAAGAAAAATAGAGTAAATTAAAGTCTATTTATAGTTCAAACCAACATCAAGATTAATTTGTTCAGTACGTTATTTGATTGTGTTTCTTATTCAAGTGTGATTGCTGACCTACAGCATGGTTATCTCTTACAGAAAAAAAAGATTTACAGCATGGGTATAGCTCAACAGGTTAATGATTTTTGTACCTTTATTTTCAGCGGAAGCTAGCCAGCAGCAAATTGCCAGCACCGGTCGGGAATCAGTGACCTTCGCATGGCCTGGCAAATAGATGGAACTTAGCTAGGCAAATCGATCATCTCGGAGTGAGAGTAGCTTGTTTTCTTTATTAATTCACCTTTTCAGTTCGCCTTCATCGATACTATCGAATGTGATCATGGATTGAACACTTGAGTTCCACTTTAAGATTTCTTCAGATTGGGTCATTTAAAAAAAATTGTTCTTGTTGATGTCATCAGTCATGTTATTAGGGCATTTTGCTTCATTTTATAGTTTTTATATAGGTGGGCGGTGTATGTTTTTTTTAAAAAAAAAAAAACCAGGAGGAGCCAGGGGCTCCTACTCCAAAATTTTATTAAGGAAAAAGAACTCAAAGATTACAAAGCTCCTAAAAAAACGAGACCGGGGGGTGGGGGGGTAGACGCCCCTCCGTATTTCATTAAGCAGAAGACCTGAGGTCTCCGGTCTCGGAAAAACCCCCGAACCCCAGCCCCGCCCAGACACAGTCGAGCAAGGGCCCTGCGGAGACACGCAGGCCGCTCCAGACGTGCTTTGGCACACGGGGCCGGCGAGGGGATTTTTATTACCCCCAGGTTCGAAATTCGCTCCACCGGGAGTCGAACTCGCGACCTGAGGTGTGCCGCCGGAGTGTTAGGCGAGCTGGACTAGCCACCCGCACTCAACATCCTTTGGCAAGATTACAAAGCTCCTAATTTCACCATTCGTGTAAAATTTTAGATAATACACGTGTGTATAAAAAAGTAAAATTAGATGAATATAAAGATTAAATGTTTAATAGGTAAAAAGTATTCCTAATAATCTGTATTTACAAATACACGATCTGTGTGCTGCAATTCTGATTTCTAAGAAATATACGATCATGACTCAAATAATTAAATCCAAATAAATGGGTTTTATGTTAGGGAAGATTAATACATCTGTAATTAGAACAGGTCCGAATACACGTATTCAAATAGCTTATGTTAGGTTTCGAGAAGGGGTGGGCAAACCTGTCTGGTGCTTGTTGCCGAGGAAGGGCTTGTCGAATACCATCACACCTGGCATGCAGCGACGTTAGCGTGGTCTCCCGATCCTATGCTTGGGTACCATATGCATTAGTGGGGAGAGTAGAGAGCAGGGCAATGGGAAAGGTAGAGAGGCAGCGTGCAGTCCGGCGCCAAGGTCCCATGCTCATGTACCGCCGGCATCAAGGGGGAGGGTAGGGAGGCACACCGTGGTTCCTGGTGGTCCGACGTCGTCGACAGGGCGGCATCTGATGGAGTGAGGCGCAGGGGGATCGAGACCGAAGGCAACTTGCAACAACCAAACACAGAATTGGAGAGACGCGACGGATCGCAACGGAGGGATGTGTTTCACGCGGACTCGCGCGACGGTTGCGTGCCAAGGAACGCTGGACGTGGAGTGAATACACTTTCAGATAAGATAAGGATGTCCCTCTCTCATAACCATAAGATGGACAATCTGGACAACACGCATGTGTCTATGAAAAAATTATAAATATTCATATGTTGCTCTAGGCATAAACCTTTCAAATATTTTTCGAAATCAGCACAATAGATCCTGTACAAGCATGTTAAATTGCACTTGAATGAGAAATTCTAGTAAGAGGCACAGTAGTGCCATTCAAATTCTATATAAAACTGATACTAATACCTCCAATTTGAAAAAGGTACAATCACCACATTGACTGAACTCAAAGGTACTTTATCTGAAATATCTTGATTTATTCATACCTTTGGTAATAGATATGTAGGTCATGGCCATCCATGAGCCTGCAGTTAAAATATGTCATTTACATGGTGGCCGGTGAACATCCTACCATGCCTTTGACATTCTCTAAGACACATGGCATGCATTGGCAATCAAGAAAATGGGAGAGCATATCAGGGGATTACGTAATGAAGAGGGGACCATGCAGCGAGCTATGGACCTGCCAACTGGAACTCTTTGCCGGTCTTTGTACCGCCTCTGAATAGGCTGTCGATCGGCTTGTGCGTACAGGCCAAGCTGTGGCTGTCCAGTACTCACATCTATTCATCATATCATAGATAAATTTTTTATGTAAATAAATGCATGTTGCAGGCCGCCACACGAGGCAGAAAACACATGAGTTGTCCTAACAAAAGGTCAATATGCATATATTTAAATTCCTCCTCATTAGGACACAATATAATGCAGCATACCTCTCTCTATGTTGCTGTTTTTTTTTTAAACGTTCAGAACTTAGCTTGCCAACCTTTGTTTGTGACGATGACTCCATCTCTTAACTGAAAATAAGATTAATTTTGCTGTCCTGGGCCCATACTTCAATGCATGACACAGTGCGTGCATTACAAAGATGCAAATAAGATGATCTGGCGATCTGTGTGCGTATTAAGTTATGGAAAATTCAGTAGCACAAACAATCTAAAAAATTCAGGGTGACACTTTGCCGGCGGTGCCGCAGCAGCGCGTCACTAAGCGCGACCCTTTGTCAGTGGTTGCCGCAGGCTGCAGCAGCGCGTCGTCGAGGGCGAACCTTCGCCGATTGTGCCGCAGCAGCGTGTTGTCAAGGGACCGTCGTTCCTTGCTCGGCACTTCAATCTTGCAAACACGGCCGCAAGACGGGAACTGGGAGATGCAAGTGTGCTATGCCAAGATGCAAGCAACATAAAGATGCAAGCAGGGCCAAGATATGTGTATATATGCATTCATGTACGGACTCGTATGTGCACAATCTATCTGTGTACAAACAAGGAGGCGGCCAGGAGCACGGCAGCAAAGCGATTGCGTCCTCGAGCCTTCATCGGCTTACGCCGTGGGCCAGCGCTGCCACCATCGTCGATGCCACACAGAGAGATCTGGATGTGAGATGCAGATCGAGAAAGGGCAGCATTCAGAACCCGATTGATGTAGAGGACAGAGGACCCGATATTGTGACATGCCGACGATGGCCGCGCCGTACGGTGCGGGGCCGAGGATGACGAAGCACGGGGCATAACGATCAGGCACCGGGTGACGACGGAGAGCACGGTGCTGCAGCGGGCATCGTCCAGGGCGATCTTTGCCGGCGGTGCCGCAGTCCGGATGGGAAGTGTTTTGGCGGTTTTGGGAAGCCCCAGGAAGCATTACGCATCGGGAGGGGAAAGAAGCGGCGTACGGGGTGGGTAGGCGGTCTCGAATAGGTGTGACGTTTTGGGGGTGGGTACACGGCTCACAACTGAGGGAAAGAAGTGTGTCAGCGACCGATCCTTCAGGAGTCCGTTAGCTGGCATAGACTCAGCTCCACCGCTTGTAATCTCTCCCATGTAATGCTGCCGCACATGTCAGGAGTCTGTTAGCCTGATCCGAGATTGTAGGAGCTCGTTAGGGCAGGTACATTGCTACACGTAAGCAGTCTCATACGCCGTCTCATGCATTGCCACATAGGATTTTTTATGATGTGGAAGAAAGAGAGAGGAGAGAGAGAGGACCAGGTAGTTGTTTCGCGAAACAACCACCTCATGAGCTAAAATTTAGGACTGTGAGATAAATATTTTACCATTGTATGAGTTGTTGTTGTCATGCACCCCACAATTCTATTTTTACTCTCTCCTTACACTACTGAAAAAAGGACTTTGCCGACGGCAATTAGTTTTGCCGACGGCCTCAAAAGCAAGCCATCGGCAAAGAAATGATTTGCCGACGGCCATTTAATGCTGTCGGCAAAGAATCCTTTGCCGACGGCCGAGCCGTCGGCAAAGAAAAGCCTTCGGCAAAGGCTCTTCTTTGCCGATGGCCGGGCCCTCCGTAAAGATAGGCCGTCGGCAAAGAGGGCCGGCCTAACGGCAGCCCACGCCGTCC
>DXKC01040350.1:0-14755 GCA_031170775.1 Cymbopogon citratus
TCTTTGCTAGAGGTAGGTAGTACTTGTTTGAAACAAAACACTAGTGTCTTTTAATTTGCAGGGCCTGCAGATTCTCAAGGCATCGCTGCAGTCCAACACTGTCCTCACTGACGTTTTCCTCAGCAAGAAGCGTCGTCGCCGGTGACCAGTGTGCTTGAAGCTGAAGGCTGAAGCTCGATCGGCTGTACATGTCTGGCTGAGTTGCTCGTCAATTTAGTTGCTACTCCTATTTTGATTTCTGATGATCCATATTAGACTCATGTCGTCTGGTGTGATTTGACCAGTTACCGGTGTTCTTCACTTAGTACAACCTTCCATTGCCACCACTGGTTGGTGATCTGTGTTTTCTCCAAGCTGCGTATGGCTACTCACCGTATCGCTTTATGGATCGTGTAAAACTTCCCACTTCTACTTAGTGAAGCACGTGCAGTGCATGCTTTCGGAAAAAAAAATACAAATTAAGCTAGTGTTGATGGCTTGCCTGGACCATCAGGTTCTGTTCATTTTTGGCTGCATGGGTCTTATGCTGGGAATGGGATTCTCTAGCTTGTTGCCTAAAAGTATGGTTGCATATGACTTCTTGGTTGTAATCTGCAACCATATTTTCCATTTGCTGCCTGATGAACCTGCCTGTTGGTTGTGATGCACTGAGTGAGGACTTTTTTTTTTTTTTTGAGAAACAGAGTGAGGACTTTTTCAGGGTTGTAACTTTGCAAGGCAAGCGCCGAAATTAATCTGCTAAAAATCGTCTCTAAATAAAACATTTGTATTATTTTAGCTAAAAATTAAAAGTATTTTTATCTGAGATGCTGGTTACTTTTCACAGGATGTAGAACTTCAAGTCTACAGGATATGTGTCTTGATTGGTTTTGCTTGCATTAAGTTCAAACACAACAAACGGTAAAGCTATTATATTGTGCAGGTCAAATCGTCTCTAAATAAAACATTTGGATTATTTTACTAAATTTGAGAACTCATGGTGCATTGCCTCCATCTCAAGAATAGTTTGATTCCAGACCAATCGCTTTGGCTTACCATAACACTACGTAGGGCGGCAATGAGTACAACATCTGCGCCTCCTGTTATGTAACTTAGGCAAGTGGCATGGCTTGTCCTAATCATGTTTCATTGGAGGAGCGGCGGGTTGTGAAAAATGTGTACACGTTGATGGACCAGTGGACGACCTCACCATCATGACATCACTCCCCCATCTCCTCCAGCATCACATTGTTCAATGTCTGGTTCGTAGCGCTCCAAATCACGCTCCATAAGACAATCGTGTATCTCAGCTACCAAGCGAGCTATGGTGTTATGTAGTGATCCATCAATGATCGATGAATGCATCCATCTTGTGCCATTGTGCGCTGTCGCGTTTGATCAGTTTTTTCGGTGTGTCTGGATTTTTCTGCGCGAGGGTCCTCTGTTCTCTTTTGGTTTTTAATTCTAGGCACGACGGGCTTCAAGATCCTGGCGTGGGCGCTGGGGACTTTGTGTCCATATCTTTCGTTCTCGTAGATTGGGAACATGGGCATTCTCGGAACAACATTTCCAAAATTGTCCCTCAACTAAACATAAGATGGAGATGCTCTTGCCCCTCAAGTGTCTCATGCCTCAAAATTGGGACCATGCATGTTTCTAAACCAACACTAAGCACTCTTGGCACGGTGGCTTCGGACCTTGCTTTAGTGCACGGAAAGAGCTCAAGAGAGAGAACCAAAACCCGTCACTGATATATAGGACACGGTACACAAAAGAGTCCAAGCTCGAAGGCCTGCCAAACGCCTCTCCATTTCAAGACGTCGTGGCGAAACGGTCTCCTTCTCCATCAAAAACGAAGATGTCCGTAATTAACGGATCCCGAGCCCAGGCGACCACGAAGGCGATCTCGCCCCCGACCCTGTTCTAGACCGCCGCCGCCGGCGATATCGAACTGCTGTGCCGTTGGCCACTCCGGTCACGGCGTCTCCGCCCCGTCACCCACTCGCAGGGGGTGCCGGCCACCGCAAATCGACGGTTAGCCATTCCGGCGCCGTCGACCAAAGATTCCCCTAGGATTGCCGCTTAGGAAACTAGGTCGGGACAAGGTCTTGTGGCTGTGCAATTTACGTGCAGTTTCCACCAATTTGTGCCCTCGGATCCGTTAGCATGGCGGAGGCACGAAGTGGCAGCTCGGGGGTTGGGGATGAAACCCAAAACCCCAACGTGACAGAGATGTTGAAGCGGCTTAATCTCACTAAAGAAGAAGAGGCCATGATCGAGTTCAGCGATGATGAGATGGATGAGGTAGTGCCAGCAGAATGGGCACTTGTTGGGAAGGTTTTATCACCATCACCTGTGCATGTGAATGCGGTGCGATCGGCGATGAAACCTGCTTGGGGGAACCCGATTGGCCTTAAGTTCAGGGCGATCGGAGAAAAAGGTGACAATATGTTTGTGGCGGAGTTTGGCCGCAGTGCTGATCTTGAGAGGGTTCTGGGCGGCTCGCCATGGATGTTTGGAAAATATGTTGTCCTGCTGCAACACTATGATGAGAAAAAGTGTGCATCGGACATCATTTTTGATCGGTTGGAGATGTGGGTTCGTATCCCAAATTTGCCTTTGGGCTGGATGAATCAAGCGAGAGGCTCTAGGGCCATGAGCTTGATTGGTAACGTGGTGAAGATGGATGTCGATGCGGATGGCAAGGCTGGAGGCGCATACCTGCGGGCTCAAGTGGCTGTTGAGATTGATAAGCCGCTACGCCGTGTGGTGCTCCTTTGCACGAGTAAGACAGAAGAGCCAAGGTGGTTCCAGGCGCAGTATGAGCGACTTCCGTATTTTTGTTTCTCATGTGGCTTGATTGGTCACTCGGAACTGGAATGTGCTACTCCGGCTGCGTGTGATGAATTCGGGAAACTGCCCTATGATGTTAAGCTTCGTGCACCTGAAGAAAAGAGGAGGAGACTGCAGTCCTTTGCTGTAGCGGCTGCGGAGTCTTTTGGCAGCGGTTCATCCTCAGCGTCTCGTGCTCATTCCTATAGTAGGGCGAGTGAAACTCGTTCTCAAAAGGATGGTGATGATTCACACCATTGAGTGTCGGGGAGTCCGATGATCAGGAGGTGGAGTCTCCTTTAAAAGAAAAAAGTATAGCGACTGACTTTGAGAAGATGGGGGGCTCAAAGGTGTGCCGACAGCTGGACTTGCAGGTGGCTGAGGGGAGTCGTCCACTGCATAGGAAACGCAAATCAAAGGTCCCAACCCCGGCTAATCAGACCCCTGACCTGAATATCCTGTTGGACGGTTCCAATGCAATTGTTCCAGCGGGTTTGGTTAATTCAAGAGTCAGCCTACTGGATTCCAGTGGTGATGGTGAGGGAGGTAGCATGATTGAAACCCTGAAGAAACAGAAGAGGAGTACCAACCAAATTGCAAGATCGGCGGCGGTTGTGAAGGACAGCCCCCGCCGGGCACAATGAATCTCCTAAGTGTGAACTGTCAGGGCTGCGGGCGGTCCGAGGTAGTTCAAGAGCTCCGCCAATTGGTGGAGGATATGAGACCCATGGTGGTGTTTTTGATGGAAACGAGAATGGGAGAGGAGCGAGCCCTTGGCTTGAAACATAATCTTGGCTTTCCTAATGCCATAGTTGTCAAGTCCGAGGGTTTGAGCGGTGGTCTGATGCTTCTTTGGCGTGGAGAGGTGGTGGTCGCGGAGCTGAGTAAATCAAAGTCACATATTGACGTTCTTTTGTCATGTGACAGGTTGAGGATCTCACAGATGCGGCTAACTGGTCTTTATGGTGAGCCTAGGAGGGAGAGGCGTAAAGAAAGTTGGTACTTGATGAGGTTCCTAAGAGCATAGTCAGACGTCCCTTGGCTGTGTGTGGGGGATTTCAATGAGGTGTTGTCAGCGGACGAACAATTTGGTGTGAATGAACGTGAACAATGGCAAGTGGCTGCTTTCCAAGATGTTGTTAATGACTGTCGGCTAGCTGATCTCGGCTACCATGGTCTTCCCTACACTTGGGACAATCGACAAGAGGGGTGCCGCAATGTTAAGGTCCGGCTGGACCGAGCTCTGGGAGACGATAAGTTCTTGGCAGCAATGGGTGAATCAGAGGTGTTCCATCTTCCACTGGTGGAATCGGACCATTGTGGGCTACTAGTGGAGGTGAGGGAGAGAGCTCCATCGTGTCGATGTGGTCGCCGGAAATCTAAACCGTTCCGGTATGAGAACACGTGGAAGAGTCATGGCGACTACATGGATTTTATTACTAGAACTTGGGATCCAGGGTCGGCGTCGGGTGATCTAACGACGGTTTCTACGGCTCTGATGTCCCTCCAAAATTCCCTGAAGTCCTGGGACAAGGAGGTATTCGGTTCAGTCAAGCAGCAGGTGAAAGAGCTAAAGGCTGAACTAGAGATGGAGAGGAGTGGGACCTTGTACCGTGGACCGACAGACAAGGAAAGAAGTGTGATGGCTAAGCTCGCAGATGTGCTAGCCAGGGAAGAAACGATGGAGAGACAACGATCGAGGATTGCTTGGCTCCGTGATGGTGATCGTAACACGGAGTTTTTTTAAACAAAGGCTCGTGCGAGACAACGCACAAACAGAATAAAGGCCCTTAGTGATGATGAGGGGAATGTGTTCACGGAACATGAGGACCTTGAACGCTTAGCATGTGATTTTTATCAGAAATTGTTCAAGGCACAAGGGGAGCTACAGCCTGAGCTGATTTGTCGCCATGTGCCGAGAAAAATTACAGATGAGATGTGTGCTATGCTTGAAAGACCATTTACAGAAGAGGAAGTGGAGACGGCTTTGTTTCGAATGGCGCCGAATAAAGCCCCGGGAGTGGATGGTTTTAATAGTGGTTTTTATCAAACACATTGGCAACTTATTAAACCATGTGTGACCAATGCAGTTCTGGGTTTTCTAAATGGAGGCGAAATTCATGAAGAGGTGAATAGGACCCTCCTAGTGCTTATTCCAAAGGTAAATAACCCCCAAGAGCTATCTCAATTCCGGCCCATCTCTTTATGCAATGTGTTATACAAGTTATGCTCAAAGACGATGGCCAACCGTCTACGAGTGGTGCTTGATGAGGTGATTTCGGAGGAGCAAAGTGCGTTTGTCCCAGGTAGGCTGATCACCGACAATGTGCTGATTGCATACGAGTGTATCCACTACCTAAGAAATAAGAAGGGGAAGACAGGGTCCTGTGCTATCAAACTTGATATGGCAAAGGCTTATGATCGACTGGAGTGGGAATACTTGAGGGCTATTATGCAGGCTATGGGTTTCCCGGCTTCGTGGTGCTCACTAGTAATGAAGTGCATTTCCTCGGTGTCCTTTTCAGTCCGAGTTAATGGGGTCTTTTCTGATAATTTTAAACCGACTCGTGGAATCAGGCAGGGTGATCCTATATCACCGTATTTGTTTCTTCTATGCTCAGAAGGCCTCTCTTGCATGGTGAAGAATATTGGACCTTTATATGTGTCGAGAGGGGTGCGAGTCAGCAGGTATGCACCATGGATTTCTCATCTTTTATTTGCGAATGATTGCCCGATCTTTACTCAAGCATCAAAGAAGGGAGCTGATAGAGTGGCTGCAATTCTTGAGGATTACAATCGGGGATCGGGACAGCTTGTTAATAAAAATAAATCGGCTGTTTTCTTTAGCCCGAACTGTCAGCAAGATTGCAAGACAGAAGTGCACTTGAGTTTGCAAATTCCCAATGAGGCCCTAGGTGAACAGTACTTGGGTCTTCCCACTTGTGCTGAAAGAGGCGCGTCTGGCGTTTTCAACTATGTGACGGCTCGAGTCAGAGGTTTTGTGGGGGGATGGGCAGAAAAAAAATTGAGTTGTGCAGCTCGGGAAGTTTTGCTGAAGGCAAATGCTCAGGCAGTGCCAACTTACCCGATGTCTTGTTTCAAGTTATCACCAGTGGTGTGTCGGAAGCTAACCTCGGCTGTCACCAATTTTTGGTGGGGAAGCTCACTAGACAACCACAAAATTCATTGGTTGCGATGGGAGAAACTGACGAGGCCTAAATCTCATGGTGGCATTGGCTTCAGAGATTTTTTCCTGCTCAATCAAGCTATGTTGGGCAAGCAAGGCTGGAGATTGCTAACGCGGCCGGACTCGTTGTGTGCTAGGGTGTTGAAAGGGAAGTATTATCCTTCTGGCAATTTCCTTTCAGCAACCAAAAGGAGGCGTAGTTCGGCAACATGGAGATCAATTTTGCATGGACAGGATATACTGAAACGTGGGCTTATAAACCGAATTGGGCCAGGAGATATCAATGTGTGGGAAGATAATTGGATCCCAGGGTCACGGTCACTCAGACCTTTGGCAAGGAAGTCGACTGCTGTTGCTGAGAGGGTGAGTGATCTGTACATCCCTGGTACACGTGTTTGGGACGAGGCCGAAGTGCGCAAATCTTTCATGGCACTAGATGCGACGGAAGTGTTGAAAATTAAGCCAAGTTCTAGACTCGAGAATGACGTCCTCGCCTGGGCGCTGGAGAGGAATGGGATATATTCAGTCCGTTCGGCGTATAGGATGCTGAAGGAGGAGCAAATGGCTGAGTCAATGGCTGCTACGGGGGAAACTTCAGCATCGGGTGATGAACGCGCTTGGAGTGCAGTTTGGAAGCTAAATGTCCCTCCGAAGGTTCAGGTTTTTTGGTGGCGGGTACTGCACAACTCTCTACCATCGAAATCTGAACTGAAAAGGCGACATGTTGCTAAGGAAAGTTTTTGTGAGATGTGTGGAGACCCGGATGAATCCATGTATCATGTGGCTCTCTCATGTCCTATGGCGAAGCAATTTTGGGCTGAGGTGAAGAAGCTGACGGGGGTGAGAATTCCAGACCTCCACCCGTGTTCTTGGGCGACTGACGTTCTTCACGGGGAGCTTTGTCCGCCCTCTACGGCTGCTATGTTAGTTTGCAGAGCTTGAGCGCTGTGGACGGGGCGAAATGCTCGACGCCATGGCCGAAAGATCTGGGAATCTGGAGCAACAGCTCGTTACATCTCATCACTCATTGAGGAGCTGGCCACGATGAAGCAGTCTCCACGACTGGTGCAGTTGCCTAAACAGATGAAGTGGCGGTGTCCTGAGGATGGCTGGATAAAGGTGAATACCGATGCAGCCTTCGATGCCGATACTGGTACTGGTCGTGCTGGAGTTGTGATCCGCGACCACTTGGGGCTGGTGCAGTCGGCTGCTGCTCGGTGGCTGGACGATGTTCCCGACGCATTGACTGCTGAGGCCATGGCAGCGAAAGAAGGGTTGGAGTTAGCTATGGAGAATGGTTATGATCACGTCATCCTAGAGGTTGATTGCCGTGGCTTACAGACCTTGCTTCAAGATCCTTCTTATGTGAGGTCAGTCATTGGAGGCTTTTGTTTCGATATCACAGAGTTAGGCAGGAGTTTTACTTATTTTAGAGTTAAGTGGGTGTGTAGGGAAGCTAACTCAGTGGCCGACATTTGTGCCAATATGGTGTCGATCACTGTGTTTTGGCTCGACTACATCCCCGAGTGCCTCTCCATTTCCACCACAAAGTACGGCTCCACTGTAGACTCTAGTCGCCGGGGTCCTCCTCAGGCATTTCCTGGTCGGCTGCTCCCATTTGTCCGCCGCGTTTAGCCTCGGCTCTCGGAGGAGCCGTCATTCTCTCGGCTTCAGCGGTAGGCCTCGCCACTTGCTCTCCGTTTCGTCATCCGCCTGCGGAATTGCGGATCTTCTTTTGTGGACCGCCCCCGATTTTCTAGATTAGATTTGGTTCCTTCTTCCTTCGATTCGATGTGTTCTTGGCGTTGGGGCCGCCTGACTTGGGTTTTCCTTTCCTACGGAGGCGAGGATGCGTCATCGCCATCTGATTTCTTGCATATTTCGATGCCTGGCTTCCCCCTTTGGATTGTTCTGTGCTCTCGTGCTCATCCGCTGGCCGCCGCCTCTCGTTTCTTTCTGCTGCCTGTATTTATCTTGCTTTATTTGGGTTCTGCAGGTTGCGCGGCGCGGCGACTGCTACTCTTGGGGTTTCACCGTTTCAGGGCCACCAGGTGTTGTTGGTTCGGCCGGTCGCCTCATCGTCTTCGTATCAGGTTCGTACCACTCTAAATTTGAGCGAGTGGTTGCAAATTGGATGGTTTTAATAGCCTGGGAATTGAAAATTGAATCGTATGACAGTTAGGAGTTGAAAACCAGATCCAATCCATAGCTCAGAGTAAAAAAAATGATCTTTTATCACCCAGGTCCAATCCACAGCTGAGAGTTATAAAAAAAATTCTCTTTTTTTTTATCGTCTAATAAAATTAGCGGCAAAGCTTTTGCCGTTCCTTTCAAAAAAAAATTTATCATTTTATAACTCTCAGCTATGGATTGGGCCTGGTTTTCAACTCCCAACTGTAGTATGATTCATTTTTCAACTCCCAGGCTATTGGAACCATCCATTTTTATAACTTCACAATCTTTGATTGATATTAGCTCAATAATTTATATAATAATTTCTGTTATAAGTTTGATATCATTGAATCCATATTTGAAAATTGTAATACTTTGTCATAATGTTATCTCATTCTTATTCTTGAAGTCGATGGAATGCAAGGGATATTAGTAATATGATGTAGTTTTGATGTCTGCACTGCAAGGGAAGAATTGTTTCTCTTTCACATTAGTCAGATCATATATATATCTTGAAGATGCACATGCATGGTAGCTTGGCTGGCCATTGGCTGTGTTGAATTCTTGTAAGTTTTCTAACACAATGGTTTGTTGTTGAAGAAATTGAGTTGTGATCTCTGAGAAGAATGGCGACCAGCACCACCACACTTAAGATGAAGCTCCTTATCGACACTAAGAAAAATCGCGTGTTGTTCGCTGAGGTGAATAAGGACGTCGTGGACTTCCTCTTCTCTCTTCTTGCCCTGCCAGTGGCCACGATTGTCAAGATGGTCGGAAAGAACTCCATGTGCGGAAGTGTTGGCAACCTCTATGCCAGCGTGGAGAATCTTGATTATGATTACATCCTTCCCAGCGCTGAGAAGAAAGCACTCCTTCGACCTGTGGTCGTGCCGTCGGCCGCGAGTACCAGCCGCAGCTCCCTTTTGCTGCCGGCACCCTTGTCCGGTCAGACAAAGGAATTCTTCAAATGCAGCTACAATAACTACACCCATTGCAATGACTACGTGACAGACAGTAGCGGTGTGAGCTGTCCAAGCTGTGGCATGAAGATGAGTAGGGCACTCAACCTCAAGTATGTTGCTCCAGCGGCACAGGGCTCCACGCAGAATGTGCAGGCCTCATCAGGAGCAGGCAAAGGATTCGTGCAGGGGGTGGTGACATACACGGTGAGAGACAACCTCACGGTGACGCCCATGTCCACCATCTCCAGCATCACGCTGCTTAACACCATTGGAGTGACAGACTTCAGCGCGCTCCGGGAGAAGACTGTCCGGCTTGGCTACAACGAGGTGATCAATCCATCCATCTACATTACGTGCATCGTCGTTCTCTAATATCTGGCTGTGTTGCTCAAGTACTCTTTGTTTACCTTACCTGCATGTTGGTTTAATTTGTTGGTACATGAAACATGCATTTTGGTTTTGCAGGGCCTGCAGATTCTCAAGGCATCGCTGCAGTCCAAGACCGTCCTCACGGACGTTTTCCTCAGCAAGAAGCGCCCGTACTAGTACAGCACCTATAACAACTATGTTTGAAGTTGAAGGTCACCCGCGCATGTTGTCTGGCTACCGGCTGAGTTGCTCAATTTGGTTGGTAACTGGCATTTTCCGATTGCCCATTAGAGTGTTTTGGTTTGTAGTATGCGTGCAGACTGGTAGGGCGGGCAATCTTGCATGGATTAGGATGATTTTCTTGTCTAAAGACTTAATTGTTTGGTGAATGGTGATGCTCTTCTACTTTGTGTAATAATCAACTTTTTTTTTTCCATCCACTTGTGATTTACTGACTGGCGATGAACCTTGTTGGTGATGCACAAGGAATACATGGGCTGATTTCTGGTCCATACAGCAACAAGGAGTCTATGGTCCATGCAGAAATCTGAACAAGAAGGAACCTAGCTTGTTGCTGCATGTACGGTGCTGGACCAGAAATCTGACCCCACCCGAGGTTGGCCTTGTCCAAGACATTGCCAGGCCGACAGAATGGAATGTTTTGCTTCAGTCCAATAGCAAGTTACCTGGTCACAGCTCACATGCCATACCTTGTCTGGTTAAGTTTGGTTGACATTGAAATGGCTTGAGAGTCTGTGTTGGCTTAATTGCTTTTGATTAGTTGATTGACCGGCAGGGCAAAAAAAAAAAAACACGTGTTAGCTTTCTGTGTCTGACATTTTTGTCCTTTGTCTAGTTCATTCATACTGACAGCATTGTCTTCTTTTCATTGTGATTAGTTGTTTGACTGTGAGTCTGTGAAGGAATCTAATATTCATTGGGTGAAACTTAATTATAGCCTTGCAAATACTTTGTTGCTGTTGGTTCTTAAGAAGGGGAAAGAGTTAACACGACCATAATCAACCTATAATAGATATCTAAAATGTATTAATATTCTGCATATTCTCTATTAGGGCACTTCCAATGCAGACTCTATCATAGAGTCTAAATATATTTATTACCTCGAACAATGTAGACTTGGAGTCTAAATAAGACTTGGAGTCTTGTTTTTTCTTCCTTTTTCTTCAATAAATTTAATGCCACATCAGCAAAATACCATAAATGATATGGTAATAAATAGTCTTGGACTCTATGGTAGAGTCTTGCATTGTGAGTGCCTTTACCATTCTCAAACATAAGTCTTCAACAGTAGAGTTGTCTAGCTAGACAAAAAGAAAATAATAAACCATCAATTTCAGGCAACACTTGTTGCTAAGCATGTCTTGCCTCTATCCCAAAATAAACGCAATTCTTTGACTTTTACGATTCTTTTTTAACCATTTGTCTTATTTAAATTTTTTATATAAATAATAAATTAAATAACAGATTATGAAAATATCTCTAACGCTAAAATCAATTCATAATAAAATAAATAATATTTATTATTTTTTTGAATTAAACGAACGGTCAAACAGAAATTATCGAAGTTAAAGAATTGCGTTTATTTTAGGACGGCGGCGTACCTCCATCAAACCAAAGATGTCCACATTGCTCATGCAGAAACTGGAAACCCAGAAGAGCCCGGGTGGTCGCTGAGTGGCCGAAGGCCCAGGCGAGCGAGAGACAGCGCTTGCAATCCGGCGCGGGCGCAGGCCCAGAGATTGTAGCAACTAGCAAGCACGCTGCGCCCTTGCTTCCCGTGACGCGGTCGGCGTGAGCCACAGATCCCTGTGGTGCACAGCACAGCCCCGCGCGTGGGTTCGGACGCCACAACGTGCATTCGGACGAGAGCGTGCCAGACGCCAGGCATTGCCTATGCCAAAGTGCAGAGAGAACAGCTGGTACTGTACGTATGGTTGTGCCAGCCTACGTGGTCTAGGTACAGGGTGTAGGGTCTAGTCACATCACTTTGAATGGCTGCTCCTGCAGCCCCATGTGTCCCATCCCAATTGCCATCGACGCTGCGAGTCCTTGCCTGCTCTTCCTTCTTATCCAACTAGTGATTCTCGCGCGCCCATCCGCGCGGAGCATTGGCCGGTAGTGCCAACAACGAAAAATCAATTTAACAACACATAGCAATAGATACGTATGTCAGCACGATTAGACACGACAATTAAAGGTTCAGGAGAAGAGCAGGCCAAGCTATCAACTAAAACATGTAAGCAGTAGTCTGTTACAAGCATAGCAAGGAGGTACAAGATTTCATCACAAAAGAGGACCGGCAATTTGCACAGCAAATTCACCCAGACTAATACATGGAACAGTGGAACAGAGTTAAAAACTTAAAATAGTTGACACTTATTCTCAAAAAGCCAACATTGACAGTCCATTTTGCTTCGTGAGCTAGCACCTGGACACAAAAAACTTAATTCAAACATTGCCAGATTGTTCAGTGACACGGTGATATGAGATAATTGTAGGTAATTCAGAGTATATACACTGAGTCATTTCACACCATGAATCAGTCAATCCTATTCAATGAGTTCTGTAGATAGGTGACTACAAACTGTGTACCAGCAACAACACGGTAAGAGCTTTCTTTGATATCTGGGTAACAACTGGAGCAGCACTGGATCCAGTCCCAGTCCAATCTAGCTGTTATGGAGAGAATATGTGAATCCCTAGCTATGGCTTCTCCTGATTCTTCAGCAGCCTACTCCACCAAATCTGCATTTTTCTATCAATACCTGTTGGATCTAGCCAACCTCTGTAACATTTTCTATGGAAATTTACAGCATTTATAGTTCATTCAGTTGATCAGAATTCCATGTAATGTGGGTGTTACAAATTAGCAGATGACCAACATTTGCATGAAATAAGTCGATAAGCTGGCATTGAAGCCTCTTACCGCAACAGTGTTAAGGCCCCCATATGGATCACTTGGAAAAAGAGAGAAAATTTCAGCACCATGTCATAAGTTTAAATTTGGCAAACTAACCTCCTCCAAAACAAAAGTAACTTAAAAAACACATTCATTTCAGAACTCGAAGAAAAAATATTCAAGTGTCTAATGGGCAGTGGCGCCGAATAGGTTACCTGCGCTGAAGCCGCCCTCTCCCTAGCAGACAGCCCTCTCCCTAGCAGACAGCGAAACGAGCTGCATTGGTTAAGCTGAAGCAATCCAATAACCTTTTTGCACACAATGGAAGACATAAGCTGAAGCATTCCAATAACTTTTTGCATGAATTATGTGTGCTGTGATGAATTTCTTCTACTTTTAGTTCTATTTACAAATACCAAAACACAATAGTAAAAACAGAAGTTGCAATACACAGTTCTTAGTAAGCAATGACACTATATCTAGGTTTTTTGCTATCTGTTTGCCTTGTGGTAGCGGAAGCATTTTTTTTAGCAGCTACCAAGCAACAAAGCTACCTGCATCACAGCAAAGTAATAATCAGCCTGTTAGAGACCATACAAGATCTAAAATCAAAGAGAACTATATATATATTGTCCAAAAAGGCAACTTATATCTACTGACCAAACTCAAGGAAAGTCTTGCACTACAAACGCACACCCAAAGAAGCCTCTGACAAAGCTAAACAAGAAGATTAAGAAGGGAAAAACCAGATCATGCCTCTCTCTCGGCAGCCTACTGAGAAGACCAGTGGCTCTCGCAGCTACGGACACAGCAGCACGCGTCACTCCACTACACAACATCACTCCCACAACCACGAATCCAAACATTTTTTGCGTGAAAGATATGGCCTGGAGAGTTGCTTGCTCATAGCCATCTAGAACAGAACCGGCCATGGAGTCCCAGGGAAAAAAAATACGGCAGGGCCGGTTTTGTTCTACTCATTACTACAATACACGTATACCTCTCAGATAATTTGGGTACTTGACCAAATGCCGTTCGTGATTGCTCAACCATATCTATATATAATGGTCCTGTAGTGAAGAGAACGAAGCCAAATTGGGCACCGACAGTAGTAGCTAGATGCATATCCGACGCATGGTTTTGGGCCAGCCAGGGGGAAAACGCAACCGAAAGAAGAAGAAAAAAATCACCCACCAGGCTCCGCACACCACAGAACATGCAAGAGATCCGCCGGCACTGAATCGGAATCGGTAACGAACAAATTGAAGCAGGGCGCGAGTACAGTAAAAGCGGTATACCAGCACGAACGCGCGAGCCGCCCACTGCGAATCCTCCCGCTCTCAAACGCGGCAGCCGCCTCGTGCGAATCCTCCCGCTGCAATGCGTCCCCTCCAGCCACCTGCAAAGGACACCGGCGCCGGCCACGGGCACACCCCACGGCGGAGAGACCGGTAACCCACAATATTAGGCGCACGGCCGGAAGAAGAAAAGAGGAGGGGAAGCACCGGCAGCGGGCACAGTCCACGCCGGAGATTCCGGCAACCCACCGCCGGAAGAAGAAAAGAGGAGCGAAGCACCGGCAGCCCGCGGCTGGCACAACCCACGGCGGAGATTCCGCACCGCCGGCAGAAGAGAAGAGAAAAGGAGAGAAGCAGAAAGCGGCGCGGGTTTACCTGAGGCAGCCATGAGGAACTGAAGCGGAAGGGAAGAATCGAAGGCATGTGCTTCTCGTTTTATCCCCGCCCTCATCCTCTTGAGCAGGCTCACGCAATCAGTTCGGTACCAGAACCCCATAGCACACTGACATGCGGACCCCATGACCATTCGTGACCACCCTGGCCCATCGGCAGTGATAGCGACTGGAAAACAAAGGCCAAAGGCCTGGCTCCCAGGAACCCAGGCCAACCCGGGAACGACAGCAAAAAGGAACCCGGGGCCACTATCAGGACATGGCACAGAGGCCAGGCAGGGGGCAGCGTACGCGCCCACAAACCCTGGACTCTCTGACTCCGCGGGACCACGGAAACCGAACCCCACATGTCATTGGTTCTGGATGCAAGAACGATCTGCAAGGAGATGATGGCGACGACAGCACAAACACAGGACGGTCCAGCACGAACACAACACGCGCGGGCAGGCAACCACTAGGATTTCGACGAGCTGCACCCTCCAATCAAGAGACAAACAACACCGCTGTACCATCGAACGTGTTTCTCCCAGGCCCAAAGTCAGCGCAGGCAGAACCATACATCCTCATCATAACGGCCAGAAATAAGTTTACTAACGTGGCCACCTCTCCATGGGTTTTGGCCTTCTGATAGAGTATTCTTAGAT
>DXKC01040356.1:0-10884 GCA_031170775.1 Cymbopogon citratus
TAAAACATTTCTTTTAAAAATCTATGTTGTTAGGCATGGCTAAGCTCAATAAGCCTTTTTAGTAAAGCAGTTAAAACAGGTATCAAGGATAACATTTCAATAATCAAGGTTGGTAATGCAGCAATTAGATGTTCTTTTATTTCTCTATTACTTAATGCAGCATTTTATAATCAAGTGATAAAACTTTCGCAATCCAAGGAAAGGTTTAAATGCACCGGGGCTTGCCTGCGTTGCAGAGAAGTTAGCTCATTAAGAATACCATTGAAACTCTATTTGCCACCAATCTTCATGAATGGAGGACACCTTTCCAGAGATCGATCACATCAACATCATGGAAGAATGACACTTCTCTAAAGATCGATGAATGACACTTCTCTGAAGATCGATCAACATCAACCCCTTCAGTACTTGTCTCGCTCGAACCGTATCACTCTCGTATACACTACATGTATATAAATTATGTATGGTTTAGCATGATGGGATGCATGAAAGTGCATTGGTGAAATCATAACAAGATCGGCCAATTGAGTACAACTTTTCTTCACTAACACTAGTCATTATCTTACAAAGCATTTCAATTATTAAACACAAGCTAACTATGGGCACACAAGAAAATAATTAAGTGGACAAGGAACAGCAAAGGTTTTGTGTCTCAAGTTTCACAATCAACTCCAAAAATCCACTCAAGCCATTCCATGATCTAAACTAATCATTTTAATAATTATTAATTAATAACTAAAACTTATAATTAAGAATATAATGAAAACTGATCAAATTACTACCAAATTTTTATGAGAGACAAGTGATGACAATATATGACTGCTGTATAAATTTCACATGCTCAGATTATATAAATTAATTATTATAAAAAGATAAATCTTAATTACAATTAAACATGTGAGAGCATGATAAATAGGAAATTCAACATTTTTAATAAACACATCTCCATATCATGTACCAGTATGACATAACATCATCATACAAAGGTTTATGAACCATAATTTCCATTTATGCATTTTTATTGTAATTATAAACTATTTAATAAGCACTAATCAAGATAAATCAATAACTAATTGATACTGCATTTAATGAACATGAAATTTTTACCAAATCATACACATAGCAGCAGTAACATCTCACAAAAATTTCAAATCAGTTGGAGCTACACAGCAAGATATATGAATTTCTCCCTTTTTAAAAATAATTAAAAGGCATAAATCATAACTATTTATTTTACTACAGAACATGGCATGTTTTATATTTTTAATAAAAACTAGACATCATAAGGAGCACAAAAAAAATTTTGTTCACCAAAATCGGAGTTACCAAACTCCAGATATGAATTTTTGAAGTTTCTAAAAAACTCCTACAAACAAGTCCTCGGGGCACTATTCACCTGAGTCACTGACTGTGCAGTTAGGTCCCTGATATTTGTCGAATTCAAACCCGAGGTCCTTGACGAGATTTTAGAGCAGAGGAGTCGTTGTAGCTTGCTGTTCTCGGCTGGAGAAGACTCGACGAAGGCGGGGAGGTGGAGGCGGAGCATCGCCACGTCGGACCGCACTAGTACGTGGTTGTAGCTCGGCGGGAGGTGGCCCGTGGTGACGTGGCCACGTGAGCCGCGGCTGCTCTGTCCATGGTGGCGGTGCTGCTGCTTCATTGGCGCTGTTGCTACGGCATCAGCGGGCGGATGAGCGCCACCAGGTCGCGGGGAACACGGCGCAAGGAACAGAGAGAGCAGCAAGGACGACCTAGCCAAGGTGAGGCGGCATGGACGGCCATGGCGGCTCGACCATGACTGGAACCGGCGCTGAGGGCAATTGCGACGGCGAGGGGCGAGGATAACAGGCCATTGAGGTTCGCACGGACGTGGAGATGCTACGCTGCAGTGGAATTGGACGGTGGCAACAGCGGCGAAGCAACGACGACGGCGGAGGCAGAGGAGGACGAAAGGGCGGTGGCGGCGGCCGTCTGGGCACTTATATGCGGCCAAAACCTATCCAGATGATGAGCATGAACTCGCGAACGACACGTCAAGGCCCGACGTGGCTCAGAGGGTGACGAGAAGCTCGTGGAAGACCGCCGCCGGTGAGCTGGCACTCGGCCAGTGGCGCCTCCCCTGTTTCTAGTCAATTTTGCAGAAATTACGAAATTGCTACTGCATTTATATTTCAAATTACTTTAGATTTTGTATATAAACTTGAAAATCTCTAAAAATAAAAGTTGCTCCTTTTAATGAGATGAACAATTTTTCTTAAAGAAGTATATCAAAATTCTGTTTAGTTTTTGAAATTCCAATTCAAATTTGAAAAATATGAAAAACCTAATTTGCCCCCTTTTGAATAACTCTTAAATTTATATAAGAACTTAAAAATCTCCAAATACAAAGTTTTTCTAACCTTTGAAGACCTTCACTTTTAGTATAGAAACCATTTTGAAATTTTGCCTCCATTTTGAAATTTGGAATAGGGGTGGCATCGGAGATTTGAATCAATTTGAAATTACTTTAAATTTTATATGGAAACTTGAAAAACTTTGAATACCAAGTTTGTTCATCTCAATGAGAGTAAGAAAGTTGCTTTTTTAACCATAGTCAAATTATGCTTAGATTTTAAATTATAGAAAAGGGGGTAAATAGGAAAATAGATTTTTAAAGCTTTTCTATTATAATTCAAACTCAAATTTGAATTCCAACATAGAAATTAACCAACTAGAGATCATTCAAACATTCCAAAACATATTTAAACAACATCACCTATATGACTAAAGCAGATTTCATCCATGTAATAAAACTTATTTTAATAAATGCATTCCAAATCAACTTTTTAATGTTACTTTGCATGCATATGATGACATGATTAACATTTTAATTGCTTAGTAATATCGAGTATGTTACAGAGATGGTCAGAGTAGTCGGACGAATGAATAGAAATAACCATGTTGTATTTGACAGCACGTGGTGCTGGTACTCAGTGACAGTTTAACTGTAGGGATGTTCTATGTGAATTTTTATTTGTTGTCAACTGTTTTAAGATGTATGGCTTAGATAAATTTAGTCAACCTTGTCAGATGACTAGTGCTTCGCTAGTGAACAGCGCGATTGCCAGGATCACTAAGAGTCTAGTACCGTCGGGGAGCTACTGCTGAATCTCCTAGTACCGTGTGGCGCGGAGCCGTAGCACATAGTCAGAGGATCGAACTAGTGCCTTGTCAAACTATCCTGGTCCAGCCATGTATCGTACAACAGGACTTGTGTAACAATATTGCATGAATGATAGACATTGCATGAAAATATGGAGATAACGAATGGTTGCCTCTTGAGGGCACTTTATTGATATTGAAACAAAATACATAAATAGATAGAAAAAGGTACATATCTTTATATGGCAACGCGGCTGACTACGGCTAGAAGCGTATAAGGTTGTCGATATGCCAAGAATTTGGGATATCGATGCCTGTCAACATGCAAAGTCTGTACGACGTTGGGTGTGTCACTGCTTTGATCCTGTAGGGTCCTTCCCACCGTGGCGATAGCTTGTGGAGGCCATCTGTCCTCATGATTCGATTCAGCACCATATCGCCGACCATGAAGAGTCTGCCGTTGACGTTGCGGTTGTTGTAACGATGCAAGGTGGCCAAGTACTTGGCTGTCCAGGCACATGTGTCTAGTCGGCGCTCTTCGGAGGCATTGACGTCAACCGTCCTGGCTTCGTCTGAGGCATCTTCGTCATGGTATTCTACCTGAGGGGATCAGAAAGCAATCTCGGCAGGTAGGACTGCTTCCGAACTGAACACCATAAAGTACGGGGACACTCCTATGCTTCGGCAGGGCTGGATTCTGAGTCCCCAGACCACCGCAGGTAAATCCTTTAGCCATCGTTCAGGCCTTTGCTCTTTGTCATCGAGGTAAACTCGCTTCTTTAAGGCTTCAAGGATTATGCCATTGGCGCGTTCTGCCTGGCCATTTGCCCGAGGATGGGCCATGGAAACGTACTTGACTTTGATGCTCATTTCATCGCAAAAGTCGAATAAGTGGATTCTGGTGAAGGTCGTACCCAAATCAGTAATGATACTGTTAGGTACTCCGAACCTGTAAATAACCTCTTTGAGGAAATCTGCAGCCTTTTGTGCGGTAGCAGTCTTTAGTGGCTTGTATTCGATCCACTTGGTAAACTTGTCGATCAGCATGTAGACGTATCCGAACCTGCCTGGCGCACGTCTGAACGGGCCTATCATGTCTAGTCCCCAGCACAAGAATGACCATGAGGAGGGTATCGTCTGAAGCTCGTGAGCCGAGACGTGGATTTGTTTTGCAAACATCTGACACTCCAAGCACTGGCGAACCATGTTTTCTGCGTCTGCTATCGCCGTAGGCAAGTAGAAACCTGCTCGGAAGGCTTTGCCGACCAGTGTTCTAGATGCGGCGTGGTTACCACACATGCCTTTGTGAATTTCGATCAGGAGCTCTTTACCGGCTTCCTGTGTAATGCATTTTTGGAGCAAGTCGGCTCTTGAATTCTTGCGCATTAATTGATTGTCGACTATGACGTAGTTGCGTGCGCGTCGCATCAGGCGTTCTGCTTCTGATCTATCTTTGAGGACACGATGGTTCATGAAGTATTCCATGAACGGGTCCCTCCAGTCAGGTTCTGGCGGGGCAGGCTGCTCGGACGGAGCGTGGTTTGGACCCTGCTGGTCTGGAGGTTGGCCGTCATCTGTTGTGTGGTCTGGACCTTGCTGGTCTGGAGGGTTGGCTTCTTCCATTATTGTGTCCTCGTCCACAGGTGCCACTACCTGGTCGGCAGGAGGCGCTGAAGCGGCTGCGGTGGTCGGCTCTGGTGCAATGGAGGGTTTTAGTAAATCCTCGACAAAGATGCCAGGGGGAACATTAGCTCGCGATGAGCCCAACTTGGATAGTTCATCTGCTTCCTTATTGTCTGCTCTGACCACATGTATGAACTCAAGGCCGTAAAACTTACTCTCCAACTTTCAGATCTCAGCTACGTAGGCATCCATCTTCTCATTGTTGCAATCCCAATCTTTGTTGATCTGGTTGATGACCAGGGCAGAGTCACCATAGACCAGGAGACGCTTGATACCAAGCTCAATAGCAATGCGTAGGCCAAATAGACAGGCTTCATATTCAGCGGCATTGTTAGATGCTGGAAAGTGAATGTGTGACACATACCGTAACTCGTCCTTAGATGGAGCAATGAAGTAGACTGTAATATCCCGGGTTTTTGGAAAAACCAAAAATACAAACTTTTTAAATTTTTTCATGCAATGTGTGAAGCATGTAGTCGCTAGGTCAAACTAAGAACACTTTATAAATAAATTGTTGCACACATACAGAATTGCTTGTGGGAGTTTGCCGGATTCTTTATCAATTTAGCGTTTTTGTGTCGGAGTATTCCTTATCTCGTAATCCTTCTGCATCTTTCTCTAGCCCCTTGTTTCGATTCAAGAAACTCATCTTGAATTCTCCTAAATCCCTACTTCCTACTGTGCTCCTGTCCTTAATCGAGAGCTCCCTGCCAGTCCTCCAACTTTGGAGCAGACAAAATACATGTAGCCGGTGTGCACTACCATGACCTCTATACGTGTATGAGCATAATATACATATACGTATACTATTCCTATACTCTAATCGAGAGGACCAGAGCCCAGCAGTTCAGCCGGCCCAATACCAGCACACAGCCCAGCTGCCTCCGCCCTCACGTGCGCTGCACGAGCACGCCACCGCCAAGCTTCCATCCACTCCGCGTGGTCTTCATGCGAGAGCACAGCAGCCCTACCGGTCAGCCGCAGCGCCCCAACTTGCATACGCTCGACGCACAGCACGCCATTGCAGGGCCCGTCTGTCAGCCGAAGACGTCGTGCCTTCGTTTCTCTCCATCGTTCCGTCGCTCGACCATGAATAGCATCGCCATTTTCTTCTCTCTCCGTACGAAACCGCTCCACTGCTTTCTGTCAGCGAAGCAGACGTCGGAAAACGCCAACCTGCCCGCATCCCCAGATGCGCGCCACGTCGCGCGGCCATCACATCAGACGGCGCGGACACCGACGCCCCCGACTGAACCCTAGCCGCAGCCTATAAAATCCCCAGCCGCCGCTCCCTGCTTCTCCATCCCCAATCCGCCGCCACCGCTCCAATTTCGCCCCTCACTGCCTTGCTCGCCTCTGGAAGCAGCGCCGGCAGCCGAGCACCATGCCGCTGGCGCCCTAGCTATGCTGCGCCACCGTTGAGTCGCATCAGTCCGCCCGACGTGCACGCCGCTTCCCTGCTTCGCTCCGGGGACTTCGCCTCTGCTGCTCGTTGACCCCGCCACGACGCGCCACCATGACATCCTCGACTACACCGGCCCCGCCATGGCGCAGCACACCACGGCCTCGTCGTCCTCTGTGCCGAATGCCCGGAACGCCGACAAGCTGCGATCCCGCATGACGTCCCTCGCCTCGATGTCGTGATCGCCGTCCTGGGCACCTCTACGTCGAGCTGCTGCTCATCGTCAAGCATGGAGCCCCCGACGCTTGCGATGAAGCCCACAACCTCGGCAAGCGGCGCACACTGCATCCTCGCCATGGACGCGACGTCAACCCGGCCTGCCTTCCCCGACCTCGAACTGCTCGACGCCGGGTCTGTGCCGCCCCGACGCGCTCTGCCTCGCTATGGTCGCCAGGGCGATGTCTCTGGCCGACCACCTCTGCATGACGGCCGCGATGACGCCATCCCCTGCGCCAAGCCGAACCCCGACGACGTCCGCGACTTCGGCGGGCGATGCGCACTGCAACCTCGCCACGGACGCGACGCCGATCCTGACTCGCCCGATTTGCACGCTGCCAAGCGTACAGCCTGCACCGAGCTCTCTCTACACCAGACGTTCTGCCGCCTCCAAGCCCCGGTAAGCATGCCCAAGCCTTCCTCTTTTGTGTTGCCTGGTTGCCTGCCTGTCCCGGCCATCGACGCCGGCACCGCTCCGATTTTGCCATCGTTGCCGAATAGCCTTGTCCAGCCTCGCCACCAAACGGACACAAAGCACCCACGAGCAGTCGAGCACTCACCACTGACATCGTGCCAACCGCCTCCGCCATCACTCGCGGCTGCGGCAGCTTGCTACTACACCAACCCCTCCATTTACAAGAGCTCATCGTCCCTTGCCTGCCCGGCCTTCATGCCGTTGCTGCCTTGCCATACTTGCCCGGTCGCTCGTGTGGGGACGCGCGTTCCGCGCTCGCCCCAGCACACTAGCCCTTACCTGTAGCTTCGGTCATGCATGACTACCCGTAGCACCACCTAGACACATGCGTCCTTAGCCGGGCAAAGGACCTGCCATTCCCCGCCGGTGATGTTGCTGGACTCGTTTGGCAACAAGTCAAGCACCTGACGTGCGCCCTAACCTCCTAGCCTTGGCCCTCGATCACGCACGTTGCCTTGCATGAGCCCTGCACCTTATTTTCCCCTTCTCTGACCCTGCTAGAAGCAAAGTCAGTCAAGCCTCCATGGCCACTCGGACCACAACAATGCACACACACGCATATATAGTGCCTCAACATGTTGATGCACGAACACGGCTCCACTTGAACACGAACGAGGACCTTGCTTTTCCCAGCATGCGGCCACGCACATGAGCACGGCGCCCACACGAATTGACACTATCAAGATCCTTGCCATTGCACGAGCACGGCACCACGCGGGCTCAGCCAGGCAAACGCCGTGCCACCCGGCCCTGCTATGCACGACGCTGCTCACCAATCCACGCACTTGCACGCATGCACGCACTGGACCACTGGAACAGCCAAGACTTGGCCTTGCCGAGCCGTTATGCTAAGGCTGTTCCGCTCGTCTTCGGCCGCCTTGCTCGACAAGGATGCGCCGTTGAGCTCCGCCCCGACCCAGAGCACCTCGCCGCCTAGTCGGTTGGAGGATAAGCCCCGACCTGCCATGTTTGCCGTGACCGGGATCTCGCCGGAGTTTCGCCAAGTTCCCTGGCACCATTGCGGACTCCGCCGCGTGTCTTAGTCATCTCTACTGGACTGTAGGAGCCCGACGTGTCGTCAATTGAGTGCGGGAGTGGTCCCAGGCCCCTACTGGTGCCCTGGGCCATGCTCACAGCACGAGCCCTCTTGCCGCTCGGCCGCCGCCGCCATGGGAGCTCACTCGAGCCCCCACCGCTGCCTAGATGTCTTAGGCGACTACCCCAAAGCCTCATGAAGCTCCTACGCGTGTCAACTTTGCCTGGACAAGACCTTGCGCCGCGCCATTGAACCGCTGTGTCATCGCGCTGCACACACCGACTAGGACGGAGTGTTGTTTAGTCGACCGAGACTATTTACGCTTGAACCAAGGCCTATGGGAGAAAAAGACGTGCTCCCTGCCCATGTGAACCGCCTCACCGAGCCGGAGTTCTACGCTCGCATCCACAATGGACCGAAATCGTGGACCCCGTCCACGCAAGCCAAGATGGTAATGAACTGCGCCTATGGTCTATTGACCACACGACCATGACCCATTATAGACCAGTATTGGTACGTAGAAGGCCAATGAGCTCGGGACCACCACGGGGCGCACTGGCGTCCTGACACGTGTCCGGTCCGGCTCAACCCAAACCGATCTTTATCCAGGCCCTCACCTGGACCCACCGAGACAAGTTGCTATAACCTCATGTCATTCCCGTCTTAGCCAATATTGTTCTCAATGCCGTCGAAATCCTTTCCTTACTAATCTATTCTATTCTATATATATCGCTCCTACTCATGATCTATCCTGTCATCTGACATCTATCTCTCTCTTTCTCTTGTCGCCAGGGATATGTGCTACTCCATCTTTTCGTCATATCGATTCTTTTGAGAAGTTGTTTATATCGAGTCTTGGTTCTTGTGTTGTTTTGTTGTGTCTTATTGTCTTCGCCGATCTACGGTAGTTATCTCCTACTCTCGTTCCTAGGACTGGTCATTGCGGACTTGATAACGATGTCGCCATCGATGCGGTTCTTATTCGCACATGTCGAGCCCTCTGTGACCTAGTCTAGTGGGATATGACCTAAGAGATAATTTTCATGGATCGACGAGAGCCAACTTGTGAAGGTAAAGCTCATAGTTGCGAGTTGCCTCGCCATGACCATTGGGCTCTACCCCTTTTTGCTTGTAATCTATTTTCTCTCGCGACCTCTATTGGTTCTTTCGTGTTTAAAACCCTTGTATGATTGTACCTACGTACTTTTAGACCACTGCATTTCTTGGTTCTCGCGGTGACAATCGCACCGCTACGAACCCTAGAGATGTCTTAGCACATTTGGTGCACCTAGGTCTTGGTGCCCTACAAGTGGATTAAGCACTTGCTCTTTTATGCGACGCTCCTTGTCGATGTCCCGTCTCCACCATAGCGTGGGTATTGGTAGAAGTGCATCGCTTGCCCTTTCTCTTTTCTCCTTGCCTCGTCCTTCCAATTCCCATCAGTCCATATGACATTAGGATTGGAAGAACGTGAGCCGTGGTGTTCGCTCAGAGTGAGCTAAGGTCTATGCTATTTTTTTTGAAAGCCGTATAGGTTGACACGATCGACCTGTGAAATACGTGCTAGGCTATGACTAAGGCTTATGCTTAGCTATCAACCACTCTTGTTTCTTTAGTCCAAGGATCGGACATCCGCCGAGAGGGCTAAGTCGTTCTCCCTCTTATGTTCCTTCGGCGTTGTTGGTTCTTTCATGCCTTGGTTCTTTTCGAGTATTGTTTGTTCTCTTGCCTTGTGTGGCGCCTTGCAAGGAGTTGCAACGATTGAAACCTGCTGAAGGAGAACGTGACTGGAGCGGAACATAGAGGAGGAGACTTGCTGAACAACTACGTCGACTGACAAAGACCCGTACAACTACTACCTCGACATCGCAGGTGTCATGGCAGCACCTTTACTTAGAGAATCCTATTAGGCATTGCAAAGTAGAATTGGTAGCGCTTTATATTTACTCCTTTGCTAGAATAGTTTTTGCATGCTAATGCCTGAGCCTACTTGCCTTGTTTGAAACCACTTCGCCTTGATTACCCAGCTTCGCGCTCGCACTTATATATATGCCTATCTGCTTGCTTGCATTTACTCCATCATAATTACATATATACCTTGATATGTGATGTGTGATGGTTTGGCGATTGTGGATGGTGGATGGGGTTTTAGCCGTGAGGCACCCCTATGAGGTATATGGTTTGATGCACGACGGGAGCGGTGAATCCCGAGTGGGTGGTGGTGATAAGGAGTTCTGGAGATATTTCCTTGCCTTGACCTGATTCTTGGAGATTCTGGCTGGAGCGAGAGGTTGCCATGGTGGACGGAGTGCACCAAGGATAGTTCCTGTGGCAGGAACACAGAATCCCGAGGGGATTGATCGTCCTCGAGGGACTTTGGGATAAGGAGTTTGGGGGAAACGAATAGATCACCTCTGTGGGGTGAGTCTAGTGCTTTGAGAGCACACGGTTGGTGGAAGGTGCTCGCTCTGGCCAACCTAGGAACTGAGTAGAATGCAACCAGAAATCATGGGTTTATCTTCGTGCACAACCACATGCTTACATGGGTGCGGCCCGTTGCCCAAATTAGTGTTGGCAATCACCAGTCACTGTGGGAGAGTAGTCGCACGGCCTGTGGCCCTGCGTAATTAGTGTCAGGAGGGTGGAGGTTACCTCATGCTACCTCAAGGGCACGATCCCAGCTTATATAGTGGCGCCTGTATATCTTTACTCCGGCTGGTGGGCAGGACTGGTGTTAGTTGGCCTAGTTTGTGGCAATGGTGTACATTGTTGATGGTGATTCGTCGACGGTGTTCATGTGGAGAAGAATTCTATACGTATAGCCGCGGTCTCGGATATGACCACTTTCCTGTGTGCAGGGTTCCTGACTAC
>DXKC01040357.1:0-20011 GCA_031170775.1 Cymbopogon citratus
GCCTGGAGCCGGAGTGGGGAGGGGCGGAGGACGGCGGCGCGGTGCAGGGTGTTGAGGTGAGTCGCGGGCGGCCTCGCGGGGGTTAGGTTTCAGGAGGAGTGGCACGGTGGAGGTGCCTATTGGGCTAATGGGCTGGCCGGCTGGGCTGTTTTCGATGTCTACTCAGTACTCAGTGTGGGCTGTATAGAAAGTTCGGTTAATTCGGATTATTTCGGTTAACCAAGCCCTGGAACCGAAATAACCCGGGTTAATTCGGTTCCTGAGATGCTGGAACCGAAACCGATCGGTTCGGTTAATTCGGTTTCGGTTTCGGGTATTTCGTTCGGTTTTCGGTTTTTCGTGCCCAGAGTGAATGCGAGCTGCTGCTGCATAGTAAGCCTATATCTATCTATCACACATAAATTTAATCACACACGTACGGCTGATCTATCTCTATCATCAGTATTACCCCGGCCGCGCGCCGGCCAGCTCGATCGTCCGTCGTCGGCTAACAATGCAAAGCGTGTACACACGTACACTACACGGAAACGGACACGGACGCGGCTTCCTCACACTAGTTAGTACAGTACATACACACGATGCAGGCGCCCCAAACGTATACGTCGTATATAGTGCAGTACAGAGACGAAGCAGAAAGCGACAAAGAGAAACAGGCAGGCAGGGTGCCATACCTTCAAGCTTGAGCGCCTCCATATGTGTACGATCGATAGAGAGACCGAGATGCAGCGCTGCGTACTCATGCACATGCACGCACGCGTTTCAGACCACAACACACATGATGCACGTCTGGTCGATCGTCACGCGCGCGGACACTCCCGCAGCAGCTCTCTTCTGTACATGCATGCATGGCATTGAGACATGGACCCCGGCCTGTAACGACGTACAGTACTTACTACGTGTAGCTACCACCAGCTAGCTAGTCAACGCACGCGCTTACTGAATTTATATATACGTAAATATACTCACGTTTGTTATTCTACACACTATATACTACACTACTACTGCACGTTTGTTAGCCACAGTCAGATTTCTTTTTCAGATATGATTATCACTACTACTTACTACTTAGTTATTAGATAGACAATGAATATCGGATTGTTGTAAAAAAAAAATATCGGAAAAACAGGTGAACGGCCTGATCTCGAAAAAAAGCTAGACAATGAATATCGTTCGATCGCCAATCAGTATATATACAAACTTCCACCTTTGGTGTATGTTGATAATGCAGGTTTCACACCAAGCTATATTACATACTCTAGCTAACAAACGAGGGCCTTTAATTTGGCCTAGTTTGAGGGCACAAGGGAATGTGTATATGTTCAATAAACTATATATATTGAGAAATTGTACGTCTAGAAAAATCAAAACGTTTTACGATATAGATCTTAATATAGATCGAAGAAGGGTATCTTAGATTGTGCGCATACATATCTTTAAAAAAAAATGCATGTACTATAAATTAAATCAAGTAATAAGTTGATAACCAAACTATACCTAATATAATTTGTAAAGAAGCAAAAATAGTCTTTCATCACCAAAACTAACAAGACAAGTTTGGCAGTGTGTGTCTACCTGCCGCGCAGCGTGCTTTTAATTTCCTGGTCACGTCAAGCGGGTATTGCGTGCAGGTTCAAGTTGCAGGATACTCAGCAGCTTACTACATACTCCCTCCGTCGCCAATTAATTATCGCCGTGGGATGCGTGCCACAAGTTTGACTCGATTTGTAGAAAATACCTGCAATATTTGTATCTCTAAATAATTTTGTTAAAAAACTAGATTCAAATATCTTTTCGATGATATTAATTATGATACTAATCAATGATATTTATTATTTATAAAAATTACCGGCAATTGTGTCTTGGAAAGCGAAGTGACAATTAATTAGGGACGGAGGAAGTACCATACACAGCAGCCACACAACACACAACTTTAATTTTGCACCCTCCTAGTCCTAATATAACTTACTACTAGTATTATTAGACACGCCTGTCCCTGGCGCTCTCTCCAAACCAAACCATAATAAACTACTAGGTAGAAACTTATTAACTACTGTACTAGGTACTACTCTACTTTCCTCCGTATAGATATTTTGTTTGTGTGTGTGGATCAGATCACCAATAACTCAAATCTAAAGAGCAAATAAATTGCATGTTTTTTTTGCAGCGATAGACGACGGACAGAGAGAAAAAGGATGTCGACTCGTGATACCGATACATGCAGGGCTGTCGACATGCCGTAATTCAAACAGTACTCTGCGCTGCTGAGACAACAAGCATTCTAGATCTAGACAGACTGTGAGCAAGTTTGACACTTTCTCACAGACGTGGTGAAAATATCGAGTAAAAATTTACGAACGGGTCTTCAACCTTAGCAGGAGGGCGTTTATCTCAGTTTCTTAACTTTGAAAAAATGCCTCTTCCGTGTTATTCTTTAAAATGAACTAAATAAACTTGTTGACTCAAGGCGTCATATATACTGTAGGTCGGAAATACGTACTGTACCATTTGAGGATCACTAGATTTGGATTCAGCTATAAATTACATATGTTGCATTCTCGGCTACTACATATATCAACTGCACTGTGGAAATTTCTACCAATTTCTACAGTACAATGTCTGCTCTTTTCTAAAAAAAAGTCTGCTACGTATTGTACACTGTAGCAGGCAGCGACAAATGGCTTCCATTTTTTTCTCCTCTCTGTCTCTCTTTCAAGAAATATATTTACTGAGCGACGGTGGCGAAGCACGTACATAAACCCCGGCCAAAAGGAGGAGAAAATTTTTCAGGTCAAGGTTCCGCCTTTATCACTGACTTGCTGAATTCTGAATTGGTACTGCGTACCTTAACTGAAGAGTGCTGAGAGAGCCTCCGAGTCGAATTCAGACTTCTGAGATGATCCATGCGTGTGCCGTTCATAAATATGTTGATTGCTACACGAATGCAGACTGGATCGGGAAGCTAAAGGTTTCTGAAAACCCCAGCTCCTCTTGTTTGTTTAAAATATGACACCTTTTTGAAAACCAGCTCCTCTTGCGTGCGTGAGCAATACAAGGACGAGGATGCAAGTTTTCAGAGGACGATGGTGGTACACTACGCGCGACAAGTTGAGAAGAACGCGGATCATATCATCATCATCGAGTTACAGTAGTGCTGAAGGAGTCAATGACGACGACTGCAGACAAGAGTCTTCTGATCGATAGCATGCACATGGATGATATGGATGACTGAGTATGACATGCGATTAAGCAACCACTCATCAGTACGTGCTCGATCAAGGAGCTATATATGCTGATGCTGCAATGAGTGCATCTAGCTAGCTAGCTAGGTTACAGGACGAAACACGTACGTCATGCTGTGTCGATCACGGGCGGGACCAAAAGTGGCTAGCAACACGTAACGATCCATATCGAGCACGCCTGCAACATTTGACTAGTGTACTAGCTAGTAGCTAACAGACAGCATCTTGTGCCCCCTTGTTCTGTAGTATTTTGGCCATGCATGTGCACATAAAGCCAACGACAGGTACATTCCAGTGTAGGAGTAGATCGGGCAGTGCAATATCTCTATTCCCATAAAACTTTCATCTCTTTTCAGTTTTCAGCAACATAAAGGCCTCTCTTGTATTTGAAAGCTTCTTCCTAGCTTCTTAATGGAAAGATACGATCACCTCAAAAAAAAAAAAAGGAAAGATACGAAATGCTCTTGTGTATTTGAGAGAAAAAAAAACTAAATGGTAAAATTATTATAACTCGTTCTATCTTTTCTAGATGCATAGCTAGAGTATACTAGTGCGCTGCTATTCATCTAAAAAACACTATTTTCTCTTAGCAATTGAAGAGTTGCGAAAAAAAAGGAAGATATGTTTTGTTCCTAAACTTATTATCTGAGTATACAATTCAAGTTCCCAAACTCTTACAATGTACGTACGTACTTTGACGCACATCCTTAAACTTGTCCTGGAAGATCGTCGTTTTCCACACACATCCTAAATTCTCGAAATGCCACTTTTTAGATAGATATACACTGCTTAATTCTCCCGAAGTATCCATCGCACTTTTCTCTCGGAGCATGCATGGAGCAGAGAGGTAGCGAAGCAGAATTTGGAAACCATGCATGCATGCAATGGATCGATCGGATCAAAAAGCAGCCGGCCGAAGTAAGCTGTCCACACAACCTAATCTGAGGTACACACGTGTGTGTGTGCGTGCCCCCATTATATCATCTGCAATAATAATATGTTAGAAAATTGAAACAAGTGATCATCGGCAGATCGATGATGATCGAGCGGTTCCGATTTCGATGATCCCTTCCAGCATTCTATATTTTGCTAATTGTGGCACACATCTACTAAGACTGTAAGTATACGTATGTGGGATAAGACCCAGCGAGCTAAGATTTGATCCAACACCTGTCTGTCAGTCTGTCTACCCGGCCGGCCTATCCTAGTGTTTTACGTTTCCAATTCCAAACACCTAGCTTATCGATAGTGGCAGTGGAGATCTATCTCAGTGCGGCTGGTCAATATAATGGATACGTAGTGCATATGTATCCATGTGTGCATCTTGCATTGGATCATGACCCGTATATACCGATCTCATCAACAGATCATCGTCGATCCCATATCATGGCGTTTTCACCTGTCACAGACACACACATGCATCATCCGCGTGCGCGCAGTGGCAAATTAAAGTGTACAACTGGGCCTTTGTTGCCACTATCCTATGCACGCACTATATGATATGATATATACATGACTGATGATGACTAGCTAGCTAATTAACAATAATGGCCCCGTGATGAGTCACTCGATCTGCAAAAGTACTACTAGTATAGATCTTCTATATATGAAAAGATACATATACAGATAGCTACACAATATATACAGGCACCAGAGCAGTCAACTGCGTACATACTGCAGTGTGTGTGTGTGTGTGTGTGTGTGTGTGTGTGTGTGTGTTTGGTTGCTATATATCATGCATGTACCGATCCTTTGAGGTATCGGAATCGAGATCGACGCATATATGCATAGACGGCAGGACAGAGAGCATCGTCGAACCGATGATGGATGATCCAATAATCCATACATACATGCATATGCATATGCACACAACATATATACACATGTGTAGCAGCGTATAGAGAGAATATAATGACAAACTGCAATGCAAGTTGATACTATATATATGTACTGTGTTATTTAATTTGCTGTCCTTTTCGTTCCTAGCTACTGTAGACGTCGTCGTCTGAATACATATAATTTTGACTAACTAGCTGCGTGCAGTGTAGTGCTGATGATGTATGTAGTGCACCGGCCGCCACGCTGCATTGCAGATCCGAGATATGAATACCACCCTGAAGGCGACAGATTCCGTCTCGCTTATTCTCGATGCTCATGACATGTCCGCGCAAATACTAGAGGAGGCAGGCAGGCAGGCATGTCTCGGCCCTGCATCAACCACTGAAAAGAAGGAATCACACTCACAACACCCGGTACTTAATAATTAAATTAACATCCTCGACTGGTTATTGAATTGAACGCGTAACGCATAGTATCTTCGATCATAATTTTGTTTAAACCTCTCTCTTTGACTAAGTCGATCCTATATATGATAGTCCACTAGATATATATGTATAGCTTCTATATATGCCATTAATTAAGGTGCCAAGTATAAATAATTCTACTATTACTAATTAGAGCCTTCAACAGAGCCACCACACTAATACTCCTCGGACATGCTAGGAAGAAAAATCCTCTCTAGTAATAATTAGGAAGTATCTGGAGTTTAATTTCGTAGACAATAACCATCATGCCTACAATAGCCATTAAATCTATTGTAATTTATATTAAAGAAATTGTCCTTTCTGTCATTATTAAAAATACATAAAGTAACCCTCTAAATTTTGTATCTACATTACCTACTTTCTATGAAAAATAACTCTAAATAAGCACACAAATTTGTATATAAGTTAACCCACATCTGTCGTTATGAAAAAAATTCAAAATATTCCTTAAATTTGGATCTAGACCATCTGATTCGTATTGCGCTAGCCAAATGCATTCGTCCATTATTCAAGGTTTGAATTAGAATCAAACCTATATATTTCTACCCTCTTGTAGGAGGGATGGAGTAAAAGATGAGAGAGCGAGGCACGAAGTTCGATCGGTTGTATAGACAGCTAGCATCGACAACGATTGCCACGGTTGCTCTCGACGTTGAAACTATATCAGTCCGATCGATCAAATAACGTCTACTGTATTCGCTTTGATTTGCGATGATGACTCCCGCGTGGAGAGTGTGAGCATCAATCAAACTAGTAATCAGCCTTCCATGTATATCCAATTAAGTGGCCATTTTATTTTACATTATATATATACTGTGCTGGCCATTTTCCAGTAGTGGTTGCAGCCGGAGTATATTTAATTTATTCATATGTACCGCACTGTGGGTCGACATGGCAATTGACGAAGACAATACCTAGCTAGCTAGTCGCTGTACTGAGATGATTCACTCCAGGATCTACTGAACAATCACGGATCTAATTGACAAATTACGTAGCTTCCGATCGAATTGAATAAACTAGAATCAATAATGCATGATATATAGATTGTGTGTAGTCATTGTGTTTTCCATCTCTCTCGATCTCTCTCTGTACTGAATAGAGTACCTGTACTGTACAAGCTACTACTTAATTACTATGAGTGTTAGGCGCCGCTACCTACGCTACCTTTTACTATTCAAATGCTACTCTACCAAACTACAAAATATCAAGATTTTTTACATCTAGGTATCCCTTCCTTGTTTCTTAAGATGGATTTTAAAAAAGATCTAGCTAGAAAATGTCAAAAGTTACTGTTCATACACCAAAACAGCTTAGAAACTAGTCCAAAGTTGAAAATTGAAAGATTTCAAGAGTTGGAGGGCCAAAGTTATCCGATTTTGGAGTTTAAAGTTGAAATTCAGATTTTAGCATAATTTGTACTTTACCCAAAAATATATATCTACTCCGTAGATGCATTCTTTATTCAAAGTATCTAAAGTTGGATGAAATATATAGAATAAAATATAAGATTAAATAGAAAATTTTATCTCATTAAAAGTCTAATAATATATTTATTTAATACCATAAATAATAATTATAATGTGTTATCTGTCTTGCTGGTACGTGGTGGTGGTGATATATATGTTGTCCGAACTTATATTAGTTCCTCTTCGGCAGGGATCTTGTTTCATTGAGAAATATATTTTTTGTGAGGAACGTTCAGAAAATAGGTGAAGCCATAAAACCAGATTTTTCGTTTACTTGAGTTTCTAGGCAAGCTACTCCAACTCCACTTTTTCCTTCTTGATTTTGGCTTCACAAGTTGTTTCACGTGTTTATGTTTAGGAGGACTCTTTTAATTAAATTGGTGAAGTTCTAACAAAAACCTTGACAAAACCGTAATAGTACTTTTCTTTATGGAAGTTAGTAAGGAAAACCCCAGCATATTTTTAGTATCATTAGGCAATTGGAAAGAGAGAGGTTGGAGGAAAGTGAGTATTGCACCTACTAGCTAGTAATCCCGCGCGAGGAGTGTAAACTCCATCTCATCATCTGATACGTACGACGTAGCGTTGCTTGGAATGGAATGGATGGATGGATGGAGTATAGTGTACTCGTTCGGTTTTCGAGGGACGATCGATCGAGAGGGAAATATATAATCAATATTATTGGACGCATGCAGACTTGTGCGTTCAGCAGTAGATCACAAAGTCCTGCATGCATGTGCCGGAGTAGAACAAAAACATATCTCCAGCTCCAGGAGTAAATCATGCAAGCAAGCTAAGAGACCGATCGATCAACGGTGAATGAGATGGACGACGACGACGTCCATGTCAACAAAGACTAACTGGATTCACACATTACATATACTAGTATATATATATATATATATGAACAAAAGAACTGGATTCTTCCTTTGTTTTGTTCTGGTTTATTATTAGGCCAGCAGGCTGCTTCGATCCACACACAATGCAACAGAACAAAAGCAATAATTAACAAGTAACACTAGTGGCCACGCAAGGACAAGATCTTATACTTTTAGTCGCCTGCGTGCTCTCCCATCTACTCTCTCTATCTATCTGCACATGTACGTTGTATCTTCAGTTTGACACTGGCTGATAATGATAGATAGAAAAATCAGTTAAAATGCGAGGAGGAGCTCTGCATCACATAAAAAAAAAGACTACAATCGTAGCACATAATTATTAATTATGATTAACTAGTATAGCTAAGTACCTAGTTTGTGCATGGTAACCCTTGTTAATTTTCGAGCCGACAGTACGTTGTTCAACGAAACGGATGATACCACCAACGCAAGGCCCCTCTTAGCTCTAGCAGCTAGCTAGCTTTTGCCGGTGGATACTATAACACCAGTTAGGCGTTTGTCATTGTCACTGCTATCTAGTCTGATTACGCACCAAACAGTACTGTAGTTTGATAATATATAGCTGATGAAGACGAAGAAACCAATGCAAGTTGGAACTGTATTTTTTTTTTGGCAATTATATATAGGATGCAACCGTACGTGCTGTTGCTGTTCGTCACTTCATCATCACTAGTGTCATCACAATAATTGGCGGTCGTATTTGCAACAATCTTCCTCCCTGCCCATACTTACTGGATTGGATCATAGATGTGCGCAGCAGCAGTCCATCTTTTTTTTTTATTTTTTTGAATTTGAGACAAATTGTACTGCAATCGATCGAGCAAGCCAAGCAGCAGTGATCTATATATACGTGAGTTTAGCGTGAGTTCGTTACAGTTTGTATCGTACAAGGTACAGAATTAGCTAGCTATTAGTACGAACAGGAGCGCGATCGTGCATTCGTGTGTATTGGCGGCCGGTAGGAAGCGAGTTTAGATAGCTCACCTGGTTGGGTGAGAGGTGTGGTAATGCACCTAATTAATCATCACGTTTAAATCCCATTTTGGACTGGACTTGGGTTCTTATTTCTCTTCTTAATTCTTAATGAAAAACTATCTAGTTTGTTCTAGGTTGGAGCTTTTTTTTTTATTGGCGGCCGGTCATTACGGTGTGGAGGACAAGACTAAGGCAAGGAAGGAAGCTGCCTGTCGATCAATTGAATGAATGGATGGATTGTATATGTTCAAATTAAGTACACTACGACTAGTAGTGTAGTACCAGCATAAATCAGTATCACTGTCCATCTAGCTAGCTAGCATCGATCTGTATATGTATGTATATATGCATGGCTGCAACGACTAGGCGTGTGAACGAGAATGGAGTTCTGAACCCACACGCCACGCCACGACAAGGCAGACGACGGCGCCATCTCAGAAACAGATACTAGTGCAAGGGACTGCTTGCTTGCTGCTGTTGGACTCAGAACGCTAACTGACGAACTGAAAGATCGACGCCTGACTGCCGGTAATTAACTGATAACGCTAGCTAACTGACAAACTGAAAGATGCCTGCCTTCCGGTGACGATGGATGGATGCTAGCTGCTGCCGCCGTTTCTTCATATATATCGATCCGTCCTACATGGAGTATATATATCATCTCGATCGATCGATGTCTCCATATATATATAAACATCCATCTCTAAATCTTGTATATATACTGAGCTGAAAGCAGGCAGGCCAATCGAGAACAAGCTACGTACATACGCCGCCAGTGCTATAGCTAAGAAATGGAAGGAAATGTCAACAATGCACGTTCAGCCCAGGACCAGCCTTGAGGAAAGTGTTCAGCCCAGGCCCAGCCTGCATGGTTCGGGCCTTAAGTTGGATACGTTAGCCCATTTAATTTTATTGGGACAAGTTCGTGGACCGCCAGTGAAATTTACTCTTTGTGTAGTAAATTGGGGCGTGGCGGGTTCTTTACATTTCCTCTTCAAAATGTAAAAAGAAATAAAGTTTGTTAAAAAAAATAAACATTTGTCGTCTATCAAAAATGATGGACAAACAAACCTACTGTAGTTAATTATGAATGAGATGGAACAACGGGTGCCTTGATTAGTGGTGGTGGTGATGACAAGCAGGATGCACGACTCGATGAATCAATGCTTCGATCAGTTGGACGACTTGAGCCATCGATCTTTTTCTCATCTCCATCGATCCGCATACGCCTTGTTGATGGTACGGTGGAGCCGGCCGGCGGGGTACATGATTTTTGACATCTGCTGGGACAGCCGCGATGACTCCATCAACGGCCTTCTTAATCTTGGAGCAGAAGGCCTTGTCGACGTTGGCCGGGGCAATCAAGCTCGCTGGGTGCGGCTACCGATCTAGTTGAATTAAGTTGTCCTCCATCATCTTGAGCTTAATTCTTGTCCGGCGACGCACCCATTGATCATCTTAACGGACTTCTTGGCCTTGCCGAGAGCGGATATGATGATTTGGACGTGCTTGTCAACGGCGTCCTTTGTTTCCTTGTGCTTGGTCGAAGGGGCGGCAGAGAGGACGGCATCGATAGCCTTCTGGAGCTCTGAGTTGAGTTCGCCAATGGCCGTTTCAGCGTCGGGGGACAATTGCTTGATCGCCGCTGCAGCGGCTTGATCTGCAACAACAAGCAGCAGCTGTGTGATGTGTTCATGATGAACTCGATCGACTGTCTTTGTTTCAATAATAATGACCAAGAAATTAGGCCATAAATAGTGGACGGTGTATGGTGGTGACTACTAGCTAGCGTACATACTATATAGAGGCTCGTCCAAGAGAGACTCACGGCCGGCTAAGTCATATAGGGCGTGTTTGGTTTGGTGTCCTGGGCCAACCAGGCTGATTTGGGGCCGAAATGGGCTGTTTGGTTGGGTGGCCAGCGCCCCAGGCCAGGCCAGCATCGGGCCAGCCGTACCGACCAGGCTTGGCCAGGGGTGAACGGCCAATTAGGCCGTTCACCTGGGGCCTGGCTTGAGCTAGCCCGCGGACGTGGGCCCAGTTGACCTGAGCTGGCCACCGTATATAAGCGGTTTCCTCACCACCCCGAACCCTAGCCGGGCTACTGTTCGCTCCATCTATCCTGAGCCACCACTCTCGCTCTCGCCTCTCCGCTCTGCCTCTCCGCTCTCACCCGCCGCCGTCACTCCTCCCTCCCTCCTCGGTGTTCAGGCGGCCGGCGGTCACGCCCGGTGGTCACGAGGTGGTAAGGCAGTGCCCGCCGTCTCTTCTCCCCTTCTCACTCGCCTACCACCATTCATTCTCAATATGTTGTGCGTTTCGTTGTTTGATTTGCATCGATTTATCTGTGATTCGTAGCTGAGCTTTATTGAATGGTCGATGATGTCGTGGATCTGGGTGGCACACCCTTTGGTGTGCGGGCCGATCTAGAAAATAGTTAGGGTTCCGATTCATACTGCTGTGAACTACATCCTAGTTGTTGGGCTAGCCTTGGTCGTGTCTGTTGTTCAGATCCATTTCGTTTCCTTCGGATCTGGGTGGCGCACCATGTGTGACGCAGCCGATCCATCTGTTTGTGCTCACTGCCTGAACTTTGTTATTACATTGCATGTTTAGTGCCATGGATCCGGTTGTTAGGCGTCGTCAGCTGATCCGTAGGGCCGCAGCTTTGGTTGGTGTCATCTCGACATGGATGACTGTCAGGTTGAGGAGGCTCACCAATGCCAGGCAAGGCATTTGCTATGGTCCTTTGACTGCCAGAGACCATGAAAGGGCTGCAAACCTTAGGTTCATCTATCACTCCACAGATCACCACTGCCTAGAGGTTCTTAGGATGAGGAGACAACCCTTCTTTTAGGATGAGCAAGTTGCCATGTTCCTGGTGGTTGTAGGCCACAACCTGAGATTCAGGATCCTCCCAACTGTCTTTAGGCGTTCCCTTGAAACCATCAGCAGGTATTTTCATGAGGTATTGTATGTTGTTGGTGAGTTGAGGTCAGAGATGATAGTACTAGCCTCCACTGCAGTTCACCCAAAGATCAACAGGTCTAGTAGATGGAACCCTTGGTTTAAGGTTAGAGTCCTAACCTGCTCATTTGTGTAGTCTGTTTAGTGTGTCTTGTCCTGATTCTGTTTTTTATCTAGGATTGCCTGTTTGCAATTGATGGGACTCATGTCTTAGCAAAGGTTCCAACTAGTCAGAGGGGAGCTTTCATGGGGAGGAAGAATGCAACCACACAGAATGTGCTTGCAGCTATGGACTGGGACCTGAGATTCACTTATGTCCTAGCTGGCTGGGAAGGATCAACTCATGATGCCAGAATTCTAGATGATGCTTTGGCTAGGGAAGATGGCCTTAGGATTCCACTAGGTATACCATCTTAGCTACATTGTTTGTCCCAGCCTTTAGGTCCTTCATCCTTGTTATAATTCCTTGCATCATATCTTTGTTTCTACGCAAGTTCTGTCTGGTGGATGCTGGATATGCTGTCAGGCCCGGTTTCCTACCACCATACCGAGGCGTAAGGTACCACCTTAGGGAGTACGGTGTCAGGAGCCCATAGAATGCTAGAGAACTCTTCAACCTGAGGCATTCTTCTCTGAGGACCACCATTGAAAGGGGTTTTGGGTCTTTGAAGGGAAGGTTCAGGATCCTGGACAAAAGCCACACCATCCTTACAAGACCCAAGTGAAGCTAGTTTTAGCTTGTTGTATCTTGCATAACTGGATCCTTAGGTTTGGTGCTGATCCCATCCTCCCCTCTGAGGATGAGTGGGAGGCAAATCCTGTCAACCCTCATGGCCCTGGTGACAATGCTATGGACAACCAGGCTTGTGCTGCCAAAAGGGATGAAATGGCTGAGCAGATGTGGCAGACTAGGAATGGTCCCAATTAGTTGATGTAGAATGTAGTATTAAGCAGTATGAGTTGTTGAACTGATGTACCTTTCCTTTGATGTTTCACTGAGACCATTCCCTAAGGCAATGATGCCTTTTTATTTGAACCATTGTTGTTATGGTCTGAACTTGGTCTGTAATAACTTCTGCACAATTTGGTCTTATTGATGTTGCTGTTTAATTCAAGTACCTATTATATTTGGCTCACTCTTATCTGGTCTGAATTTTATGCTACTGACATTAACATGGTAGACATGGAGGGGTTGGATGAGTTCAACATCTTTGAGGATGTGGCTGAAGGCAACCACCACCAGCAGCTTGTGGATCCACCAGTAGTAGCAGCAGTCCCCCCCTAGCAGAACAATGCTCAAGCTGCCAGGCTGATTTGGACACCTCTCATGTCTGCACATGTCTTGGAGAAGTTCTCAGACCTGGTTGCAACTGGAGTGAGGACTGACAAGGGGTTCAAGGACCATCATTACAATAATGTTGCCAAGGATCTTTCAACCTTCATCAACCAGCCAACCAACAACTCCCAGATCTACAATCACCTGCGCAAGTGGTGTAACAAGTGGGTAAAGATAAGCAATCTCAAGGACTTAAGTGGTGCCATCTAGAATGAAGACCTGTTCATGATCACCATTGACCCTGAGCACTACCAAGGCCATGTCTTTGTAAGTTGTCTCCCATTGTAACCTTGTCCATATGCTGTTTGCCTTGAATAATGGAGTTGTGTTTCTAACAAGTTTGTTTACATCTTGTAGACACACCCCAAGGATGCAGAGTTCCTAAATGTGCCCATCATCGACTACACCTACATGCAGAATGTGTTTGGTGGGGGTGTTGCTACAGGCAGGTTTGCCATGGGGTCAAATGAGCCTCTTGGGCAACCAAACCAGGAGGAAGTCATTGACCTAGAATAAGAGGCTAGGGCAGCAAAGAAGGACAAGCATCAGGCAGGGACATCCAAGAGGGACAAGGGCAAGGAAGTCTTTGAGGATGATTGTGGTAGAACCTCCTAAATAGTATGGCCCACACACACCCGTTATTGCCTCGACGGCTGCTGACAGCCGTACATGTGACCCAGACGATCTAGGAAGCTCTGTCGGGTCTCCTCAGGAAACCTGAATCATCCACGATTGACAACTCATACCAGGATCAACAAAGGAGTAACTACAACATTACAACATTGGTTACAAAACTTTTACATCGGAGTGCGGAAGAATTTAAAATAATATTGTATATATCAACAATAAGTTACTTTTACAACTTAACTTTAATTGCGGAAGTCGAGCAGAACTACGGAAGACAACTTAGGTAGAGCACCTAAGTTGGGAGAGGGCAACCAAATCACGTCGAGCCCACCGACGTGACCTGATTAGCATCACCAGTCAAAACTTGCAACAAGGGGTTTAACAAACCCTGAGTACTCAATTGTACTCCGCAAGACTTACCCGACAAAAAGAAAAGACTCTAAGGATATGCTGGTTCAAAGGGATATCAAGGTAAGGCTTTAGCAAGAATCAAAATTTCTTTGCAGAAAAGCTTACTAGTTCATTTCTTTAGCATTGTAACTCATCTTAGTTATTAACCAACTTCTAAGTGATCCTATTCCAGATCAAACACTTGTCGCCCAACTTTACCAATTTTTTATCAAGTTTCACTTATTACTACGATGATGAACAGAGATCGAGTCTCCTTCTCCGAGGAGCAACGGCGATTCGAATCGATTGTACCCAGCTGGGACCTAGATCTCGGTATACAGGAGACTCTAACTCCTAAGCATACCAGATCACATGATATACAGGAGACTCAAACTCCTAAGCATATCAACCACATGATATACAGAAGACTCAAACTCCTAAGCATATTGATATACGTGGGACTTTAACCCACAAGTATACCACACCATGTATGTGGTTATCTAGTCTCGATACACGCAATTCACCAACGGATGTGTCCTAGGGCATCAACAGACAGAAACACTACTAAGGGACTCATTTTCCAAAGCAAGTTACCCGTCCGGACTCGATTTATTATCATGACTCATTATTCATCAAATGCTGCCCTCAACAGCAATAAAAACATTTCATTTTAAAAGCCTAACTATTTAAGCAAGGCTAAGCATAACTAAGCATTTTAGTAAAATAGTTAAAACAGGTTATCAAGGATGATATCTCAATAATCAAGGTTGGTAATGCATCAAATAGGTTATCAATCAACTCCTATACATAATGCAACATTTCATAACTCAAGTGATAAAACTTTCGCAATTCAAGGTAGGGTTTAAATAAACCGAGGCTTGCCTGCGTTGCAGAGAAGTTAGTCCCATAGAAGTGATATATGAGTCAGGCTTAGTAGCAACCCCATGGTTGGACGACATTCCTCTGAAGATCAATTAACAGCAACATCTTCAACACTTGCTTCACACGAACCGTATCACTCTCGTATGAACTACACGTATATAAATGATGCATGCCTTAGCAAGACGGAATGCATGACAATGTATTGGTGCAAATATAACAAGATAAACTAACTTGAGTACAACTTTACTTCACGATAAATTTGCAATCCAACTTTACTAAGCAATTCAAGATTTATCATTAGTCACTAATTACCTTTCTTAATTACCTAACCTATCAATAACTATTTCTAATTAATCAAGTAATTTATGAACACAAATATTTAAGTGTCATGGGTCATAATCAGTTTCACTGATCCATGGGCTACACGAAATCCAAAATCACACAACCCTAATAATTATCCTAAATAATTAACTAATTAATTCATTAAGCCTAAATTATCAAATAATGCAACCTCTTCATATTTAGCTCAAGATTTTTGTAAAGGTTCATCATAATATAAAACAGTGGCAAAACAAGTTTCATAATTTTTGGACAAATATTTTGACCTAGAAAAATCATGAAAGGTTCATTTTTCAATTAAAGTAGGTAATTTTATCTACTACAAAACTTATTCAAATTTTAAGTTTCAGATTTTTTCTAGATTATACATGTCATGAAAAGGCTACACAAAAATTTTCATAATTTTTAGAGCAGTAATTATTTTTCTATGAATTAACAAAGAAACAAGCATTTAAATCATTTTCTAAAATAAATAAATCACCACCGAACAGTGTCGTCTTCAACCTCCAGCCGTTGACCTCGGGGGCAAAAATTTTGACCCGCGATAACTTGGAAACGGAGGGATCATTTTCAACACGGTTTGATCCTATGGCTTCCTGGTGACTAGACGAACACGATGATATGCGTTAATCGGAGGCGGAGCAACAGCAAGGCACCCGCCGGCGACCAAGGCGGACGCGGCGGCGCGGCGACGCTACGCCGGCGGCTGCGGCACCGGAAACGGAAAATTGAAGGTTCGGCGAGCACCAGCGGCTTACCCAGGTCGCGATGCTTGCACTTGTTCGAGGAAATAGGGCTTGGGGGACCGGAGCTTGGCGGCGAGGCAGTCGACGGCGACGTGAACCCGGCGGCATGGTACGTCGAGGCCCCGGCTGCACAAAGGAAGAGTCCAATTACGATGACAGCCTCAGGGCGGAGTTAGAGGCAAAGAAAATAGATTAAAGCGTGCAACACCGAGGGCTCGCGACGGTGGAGCGGCCTGCGGCGGCGCTCTGCACGGCGAGGAAGAAAACGACGGCGCGTTGGCGACTCCGGCCACGAGAGCAAGAAAGAACGGGCTCAACAGGTGCACAAGGATATTGCGGAGCCGATGGCGTGATCAATTTGGACAGCACCAACTCGACGACGGCAGCGGCGAGCGACGGAGCAAGGCGGCGGTGAAAGCAGGGGAGGAAGGAAAGGATGCCGACGGCGGCGGGCGGGGTACTTTTAGGGTGGCCAAAGCCTATCCAGAGGATGAGCATGAACTCACGAACGACACGTCGACCCCGACGTGGCATCGGCAGCCGGCCGGAAGCCCTTGGAACAGCGGCAGCGGCAAGTAGGAGGTGGCAAGTTGCTTGCTTGCCCTGTTCCACAAAATTACAGAATTGCCACTGGTTGAATTTTTCAAATTACTTTTGATTTTATATAGAAACTTAAAAAATCTCCAAAAATAAAAGTTGCTCCATTCATCGAGATGTACAATATTGCTTAAAGTACTATATCCAAATTCTGCTTACTTTTTGAATTTCAAATTTGAATTTGAAAATAGGATAAACCCTAGTTTTGCCCCTTTTTATTTACTCCCAAATTTATACAAGAACATGAAAATATTCCAAAATAAAGTTTTCTTAACTTTTCAAGCCCTACACTTTTTCTTTAGAAACCATTTTGAAATTATGCCTCCATTTTGAAAATCAGGGTAGGAGTGACATTTGAAATTTGAATCAATTCAAAATTATTTTAAATTTTATATGGAAACTTGAAAAACTTTAAATACCAAGTTTGTACATCTCAATGAGAACAACAAAGTTTCTTTTGGACCTATAGCCAAATTATACTTAGATTTTGAATTATAGAAAAAGGGATAAATCTAAAATAGGATTTTTAATCTTCTCCTATTATAATTCAAACTTATTTTAATACCAGCATAAATAGCACTGAAAATATATCATAATAACCACTCCAAAGCATAATTGAGTCAAACCACACCTAAATTGCTAAAGCACAATCAACCTAGGAATGTAAACTTGTTTTATTAAAAGCATTTCAAGTTAACTAATAATGATGCTTTGCATGCATATAATGACATGATTAAAAATTTTAATTACACAGTAACATCGAGGATGTTACAATGCTAGGCAGGACAAGAAGAGGAAGAAGGCTCTAAGTGAGGATGCTGCTGCTCTGTTGGCAGGGATCAGAGATGTTGTTGTAAGTGTTGGTGTTGCTATCACTGAGGGCAACAACAATGAAGCTTGCCCTGGTATCTATGAAGCAGTCATGGAAGTTCCAAGATTTGCCAGGTGTGATTTGATGTTGTGTCTGAACTACCTGATGAAGAATAAGGGGACTGCACTAGTGTTTGTTGGGATGAAGGATGATGACAAGGCTCTATGGCTGGCTCATCACCTGGCTAAGCATAGGGCCAGGATGGCCTTCCAGTGAGGAAGGAGCAGTGAGGACAATGGATGGTGTGGCTGAGCATTGAGACAACAGAAGATTGGAGCAGACCCATTTTGATATTCCTAACATTAGGATGTAACTGTAGGTTCAGTGTAATATAAATAAGATGAGACAACAACATTCGATGATAGTTGCCTTATCATCTTTCTGAGGGTGGTTATGATATCCCAACTACATATTAGTTGCCTATCATAGCCAAATGTTCCCATCAATTTCTATTTCTGTAAATAGCCTAACATTCATCTAATGCACTGATTAGTTTGCATCTGTTTATGAGTTCAATTTGAATGTTATTGTGTGCATCAGTTTGTAAAATTCTTTGTGCTGTCATTACTGTTTGTGGGAATGATTCTGAGTATATGCATATTGAATTCGTTTATGGTTTCCATCTGTGTAGATGAAGTTCTAGGCCTATGCCGTGTTTGAGGGGTTCACACCAGGTGTGTACAACTCATGGGCTGAATGCAATCGACAGATAACCAAGTACTCAGGGAATTTGTACCAAGGGTATCAAACCTATGAAGAAGTTGTTCAAGCATTCCAAAACTACCAGAGGTACAAGGCCAGTGCCAAGGCTGTGGCTGAAGCAGTTGCAGATGCTGTCAAAGAAGAAGAGAAGAAGAAGAACAAGGGAGCCCATGCCATTACTAAGAAAGACATGGTCATTGCAGCCTTGGTGGTCATCGTGCTAGTCCAGCTCTTTGTAATTTGCAAGTGCTAATGTAACATTAGCTCTCAAATGATGTACCATAACTGCATGAAAGCCATTGGACTCATGTAATTTGCAGCTTGAACTACATTTCCATCGCCTTGAGCTCATGGAATTCACACTAAACCATGCAACACATTTCAAAACCATTGGGCACAACCACAATCGCCAACATTTGGCTTTGATCAGGGCATCATAGCCACACCACAGGATTTTTAACTAAGCATTAGCCATTCAAGAGGGCATCACAACCACCCCATGTCTTGGATAATTTACAAAGCATACAACCAAAATCGCCAACATATGGCATCCAACTGGGCATCAGTCCCACCCTACTAAAGTTCAAGTGTTTCCCGTCACCATTACTTACACCAGCATGCAAACCATCAGTTCTGAAGCAACCATAACACCTACATTCACCTAGATCACTACTACCATCATTATCAGCAAAAGTTATCCTGTCACTATGAACATGATCTACCTGATGAACAAAATGGCACCTCCATGGACATCTATGACTACCTTCACCACCAGGAAGACATCCATGTCGATGGTGCACCATCACTTGAACAAGATGGCGATGATCATAGCAAACTGTAGGGCAATGACTACCACCAGGACGTAGACAAGATGCATGAGCTTGCTCTTGTCCACAATGGCATAGGTCGTCCTGTGCTGGAACATGTTGAAAGCCCGCTCAGCAATCCTCTTGGTGCGCGCTGCTTCTTCCTTGTACTTCTCCATCTGCTTCTGTGCTTCGATCATCTCGCCATGGGAGAAAGACTCCATGTGCTTCCACAGCTTTAGGTCACTCCACATCTTCTTCAGGGACGCCTGCACATGCTCCGGCCATGGCTCCTCAAGCCACTACATGTAGTTGCAACTATCACCCTCGTCCTGTAACACAAATGAAATAGCAATGAGCCGCAAGATATCATTTTGACCCAGCAAAAAATGCTACGAAAATCACTGAAAAAACCTCGAAAGGGCATCCCAAGAAGCGCCTCCCAGTGTTCTTGCCACCCCAGCACTTCTTAAGCATGGCATGGCACCCATGGCCGCAAGTCTTCACCCTCACGACACCAAGTCCAGACCACTCTTGCTCAGGAACAACCCCAGGCAGGCTCGAATCCTACAACGATTTGGGGAAAAACCAGTACACCAACGCATCAACCACTACACTGTTGACATTTCTAACGCCACCTTGTGTTAGGTTGTCATCCCCAACATGGCGCCAAAAATGCTGGTACTAAATGATATGCTTTCTAGGAATGAATAAGGAATCCGCAAGCGCACAGATAATACCGTTGTAGCATTTTAATCGGGAGTAATCTAGGTATTGTTATTTATATTTTTACCACTGGGAAGGGAATGCTTTGGATAATGAGCTAATGAGCACTGCACTTAGTA
>DXKC01040361.1:0-10087 GCA_031170775.1 Cymbopogon citratus
GGCCAACCTAGACTGCGATGTCATGCTGAATGTGCCGGAGTAAGACAGGGATTACAATGTCTGGAGAGCTGAGCTGGGGGAGATGGCCTTCAGAGGGCATCACCTCCACAATGGAGTCGCCACCAAGGTGCCTGTGCAGGTACTCAGACACCACAACTGGTACTGCGAGATCCTTGGTGCTCTGAACAATGTGGCATGGGACAGTAACAAGCGGGAGGAGGCTCCGCACATCGCTCTGGAAGATCGTCTGGGCAACGCTCAGTGCAATGTCCGGACGTATATTGAAGAGTGTCCTGCTAAACTCCTGAACTGCCACTGATTCCATATCTCCTCCAACACACAGGGGTGCAAAACCTGAGCACCAGGCCTTGTAGTTTGATCGCATCGCATCAAACAGCTCATCAAGCTCGTCTTGCTCAAACCCACCATAGTAGTCCACATCATTGAGGTACCTATTTGGTCAAAGACAGAGTTGAATAGGTGGGGGTAAATACAAGATGCAGTTAATATGTAAACAAATCCAGAAAAGATACAATAGAATAGAGATTCAAAGAGCACCACTGATTCGAGAATGAAGTCTTGGAACAGAAAAAAATGGATATTTCAGATATTCAGATGATGTTCGCTAAACTAGATGATAAACATGGTCTTCAATTTCATCTGCAGTGCAAGATGAACTGCAGAATTCATCTTTTTATCAAAAAGGATGCATCATATAAAGAAGAAGCTTATCAAGTAGCAGAAAGTGAAATTCACTTATAGATTTCACCATATCTAAGGTTCAGATGAAGTTGTGACTTGAGACAAAAATGTGATTTAATAATTAATACCACTGAAACCTAACTTATTACAAAGAACACTGGCATGTGCCATCAGAATATAATCATATAAGGAGGGACTACCCTAGCGCAATAGATGATGTTAATTTATAGATCAAACGCCCATGCTTCACTATGATCTTAATTTTGTTGCAAGTTGATCAGCTCAGAGTAAGTTCAGAAAAATAACCCTTGTGACATTTGCAAATTAGTACACATGTAAATCATGTTGTTTCTCAAGAGAATTGCAGTTTAGACCCTATGCTTGCACATTTATGTCACTTGGTCTAGAACTTGAGAACTAAACTGTTGGAACCATAAAATGTATCAGGGATTCAAGGTAGGCAAAAGGGGCCATGGCACTCTAGATTCAACATGACACTTCATTATTTTACTCAAGTGAAATTCCATATTTCACTCAAGTAAGATATGGAAACTGTGGACTACTCGATCAAAATAGAAGGCCAAGAAAATCATTAGGAAGGTTTATATCTGTTGTGGCCACATAAAATCTGGAACTTTGAACTATGGTTCAGGGATCAGTTAGAAACATTTGCTAACAGCGCAAATTCAGTGACTTCCACAGATCCCAAGTTGTTAATGTCTCCTCTCAAAAAACATATAATATCTATTTGAGAGATTAAATGAAAGGAAAGGCCTTTTAGTGGTTTTTCAGGAAATTGAGACATGAGACAGAGCTTTTTGAAAGGATTCAGTTAGTATATAATAACATGAACTTCAAACATCAGCGTATCAAGAAGTGTACGCTCTTATGCTTTCATTGCTTGCAGCTGAGTACAAGTTGAACTTAAATCACAGATCCAATTGACATGATTTTCCCATTTTGTTTATATGTGAAGAAAATGCTAACATGAAAGGATTTAACAGAACATGACAATTTGTAAGCTAATCTTTTGCCACGACAGTGCTATATACAGAAGAACATAATTTTGCAAACATACATACAAAATTGATTGCTCAACTGACACTTTATTTCAAGAACATAAAGGTTCCCATTTAATAGTCTAGTTTTGCATTGAATTTCCATAAAAACTTAGGAAGGGCCAGTTTTCTGTCTTGACATATAAACTATCTGTGTTTTAACTATACTGTGTTTTTGGAGCACTGTACCTGACGCATAACTAAATGTGTCATAAATGATTCTCAGCAACACTTCCTTTGGTTCCACTTTGTGACCAACAAAGACACAAAGTACTTGGTAATGCAGATTAAGCTCCCAATTGCAATAGACTAACATGTATTTGAGTATCTCTCTTTTCTATGCTTCGTCATTAGTTATGCATTCTCTAGTCTGTACACTAGAAAAGACATGATGTATTTCAATTATGTTGAATAGTTTATCCTAGAATTTATTCAGATTATCTATATGAGGATTTATGGCCTTTACCAGGTTGATTTTAACTTTAACCCCAATTTGAACAATTATTGATCTCTAATCTCTACTGAACCAAACAAATTGTAGTTTTAACTGCCTACACTGAGTTATGGTAACCATCAATTACCATCTTGTTTAAAATCTTTGATCTGCAACTAGGATTATAGTTCTGTAAACTTTAGTGACAAGATCAATCTTATGCTAGAGAAAAGGTAACCTTGCATATATTGTGAACTGCACCTTATCCATAGTTATTATGGCGGTATGGGCCTATTTCCTGCTCAACTAAACTGTGAAATTTTAGATCCACCAGTAGAACACTCAACTACTATCCATAACCAAATTCGAAGTATGGGTCATGTTAACAGCTAAGTACTCGTAGATGATTGATCACCATCATCCATAAAGGTAACACCACCTGATTTTGAAAGGTCAATCCAACATGTGATCCTCATTTTCGAAATAGCACGATGTTTAGTGACAAAGCACAATCACAACTATAAACAGGTTTGGAGTATATCGACAAAGAGTGGATCCTTCCAGAAGAAATGCCAACACGCTACTCTAGTAGCAGACTCGATGTGAACCACAAGCCCATATATATATAGTATAGAATTTCTGTTGCAGGTCTTCCCAAACCCGAAAGTTGCCATCATGGGGATGGGGCTAGAGTCCATACTGGACTGCTGGTACCATGTATAGTTCCTACTCCTAGGGAGCTTATAGCTCAATTCACCAAAATTACGGCACAGCAGAGAAATCAAGAGGCTGTCATGGCGTTCCCCAGTTCCCAATCATGAAGGTACGAAATGGAACAGAGCAATCAATCACGAAGGTACGGACTGGAACAGAGCAGGCGAGCGAGCAAGGAAGCAAGCAAGGGGAACTAATTAAATTGAATTGAATTGAATAAAAGGGTCACCTTGGGGAGGCGGAGAGTAGGACGAGCTTGGAGAATAGGTCGGGCCTGGAGATGGACGCGAGCGCGCCGATGACGGCGGAGACGGAGTGCCCGACGTAGATGCAGGACTGGACGCCGAGCTCCTGGAGGATGGCGAGGAGGTCGAGCGCGTAGCCTTCCAGCGTGGCGTAGCGCGCGAAGTCGAAGTAGTCCGGGTTGGTGGGCCCGGCGCCCATGGTGTCGAAGAGCACGACGCGGTAGTCGGCGACGAGGTGCGGCACCAGGTGCTTCCACACGGACTGGTCCGTGCCGAAGCCGTGCGCCAGCACGATCACCCCGCGCTTCCCGTCCGTGCCCACCACCCGCAGGTTGTGCGCCTCCTCCACGATCCCCATGCTGCCGTGGAACGGGTTCCGGACGCGCTGGGCGGCGGGACGACGGGGAGAAGAGGGGAGGGAGCAGAGGAGAGCCGCGGAGCAGAGGGGGGAGGGGGTGGTGGGAAAGGGATGAATGGCGGGCGTTTTAAGGCGGGAGGGGAATCTGCCGGTCGGGGAGGGGAACGCGCGCGGACCGGACGCCGATGCGGCTGCGGCTGCGGCTGCGGCGACAGCGGCGACGGACGTGGATGGATGGTCGCTGACGGACTGGGTCGATCGGCGGGGGCAGTTTGGTGGCGGGGGCGGACGGCGGGCGCACCGGATTGCTGCCAGTTGGTAAGGTTTCCTCTGCTCGGGCTCGGCGGGGCTTCCACTGGGACGATTATTTAATTAACGGAACAATGGAAGAATGGATGGGTATAACCTACAGTACACAACACACTGCAGTTGCTGTTGGGGCAATTTGATTCTTCTCGTTTCGGTTTGTTTCGCCTTATTTTTTTTAAAAAAAAGAAATTACTGAATCAGTCGAAATAAGCTGGCTCATTCTCTCACACATTACACTGCTGTTGGTGTTGTTGTTGTCGTCACTGCGTCCTTCAAGAAGTCCGCAAATTGCATATGCGTGCTCATAAGTGGGACAACAGAGTAGAGCAGTGGTTCATCTCCGAGGACCAGGTCAAACTAGTTTCGTATGTTCCAAACTGAAAGCTTTTTTTTTCTTTTGAAGGGTAAAAGTAAAACCCAAGAAAATAAACTCTAAAGTTGTTCAAATTTTGAATATAGCTTGCCTACCTCATTGGGAAGGTATTCCTAGGAGATATTGTAAAATATTCAGTTTTTTTGTTTACAAGAAAGATAAATAAAAGATGCTTTCATGGTGCTTGTGGGGATATATATGGGTTAAAAGCAAGGCCTAGATATGTTCTTAAGAGATATTGCATCTAGATTGCGCATGAGAATAAATATATATGAACCAACTATCTTAAATAAATCACCAAGACGTGGACCTGAAGTGAAGAAAAGAGTGAATTTATAAAGGAATCATGGGAAATTAGATGCTCGGGTCTAGACCATCATCTTCCCATGTCTACAGACGTCTCGATACCTAGGTTAAACCCCTACATGCCTAACAACAAACATGGAGGGGTTCTCTCAAAAAAAACATGGAGGGACTGCTTGGTATTGTTGCTCTTAGCTAACTTTAGGAAACGAAAGGAGAATTTTTTTTTTGTTTTCTTGGGTAGCCACTCTGTTTAAAGGAACATTGCACAATCTAATGTTTTAAAAAAATCGCAATCGAAGAATGCTCTTAGGTTCAGAACCACTTCACCACCAGGGGCAAAATGGTCCAACTTTGCCTTTCCATGTGTCCGTGGATCTTCATGAAGTTTCTTCACCTCGACACAAGCTATCTTATGACGTCACATGTCGCCTCGAGATCTTCCTTAGGTTTTGAGGCCCATAGTTGGAAATCATCCATCCACGAGAGCTACATAATCGATATGAAAACTTCCAATATCAATGTGCCCTCCATGCCCTCGCCACATGCTCGTGACACCTCACCTTAATTTGGTCCATCCATGTCCTTGACTTCGGTTAACAATGCCTTCTTCAGCATCTTCACGTGTTTTTGCTCATTCTCATGGCACGTGCTAATCATCCTTAGTTCGTCCTCCAGCATCTTTGGTCATTTGGTCCAAGCCTTTGTCATGGACAGCCATGATGCACTCAGCACTTGTACATTGACAATCCAAGAGATATGTTGCACAACACAAATCAACTCAACACCCTAGTTAGTCTAAATCATGCTAAAACCAACTCACCCGAAGCATGATATCATCTCGCCTTGACGCATGGACACATATTCACCATGTCATCTCACTAGCTCCTTTGTGTAATGCCCAGAGTGTGGTCGTAGTTAAAGTCATAGATATTCAATTGAGTACCCACTATTGTATTCAAAAAATTATCTATGTATAATATATTGTGTAGATGTATTAAAAAAATAAAAATGAAACAAAATTATAGTCTGTTGTCAAACATTCAACTCAAAAAAAAATCATGCATGCCGAAACTAGAATGTATTAAACTATATATCAAAAATGTTTCTTTTAATTCATTGTAATTTTTAATACATACCCTTCAAGACTTTGTTTGGTTCACCTGTTGGCTTTGGCTGCGGAAAAGCTGTTATACGTTATACTTTATGAAAAAGTAGTAGGTTGTTTGGTTAAAATAACTATAAAACCTATCCACACATCTTTATCGCCTTTGAAACAGTTGTAAAAAGATGGAAATTGAAATATATGAAGTCTGAAAGCCAAAAGCAGGATTTAATTTGCTAGGAAAATTGTACTACGTGAAAGCAACTGTTTCTCTTTTTTTTTTTTTTTTTTTGCAGCAGAAGCATTGTTCAAAGGCTGAGCTAAACACAACATAAATCCTAGGCACGTAACTGCCCATGCCAAACTCCCTGACATCATTGCCACCTGATGTAGACCTTGATGCTTCAAACCCAAGTGTCTCGGTGAGTCACCTGTGCTCCATCCTCCACCTCATCTTCTAAACTCATTTATTACTTACTTATTTCCAACTTGGAACCCATTTGACACCTTTTTTTTTAAGGAGAGTATATATAGGTGGCAAGCCTCTAGTATGGGCATGTTTGATACAAGAGCTAATAGATAACTAGCTAAAAGTTAGTTCAAATTCACCTCAGTCAGTGTATCCAAACATAAGAGCTAATAGGTAGACTAATTTTTATCAAAAATTTTTAACTAGTTGTTAGCTAACTGGTTCGCTGACTTATAGCTAATTTGAGCTAATTTTAGCCAGACAGATTAGGTGGCTCAATAAGGGAAAGATTAGGTGGCCGCCGGACAGCGGGACAGGTGCTCAGCCTTTCGTTGTCACTCTTCCTTTGTGCCTGTGAGCCAACGGTTGGGAATGCGTGTGATTATTAGCAACCGGAGACGTACGTACGTATGCTGGGGTGTATGTGGGGCCACGTTGATGAGCAACAGTGATGTGTTTTGTCTGGGGTCTTAACGTCTTGACAGCGACTTAAATCGATTGCTCTGCAGCATACAGTGTATCTGCTGCTGCTACGACTGGTCATTGTTAACGATGATGGAGACATGCATATAGTTCAAATTACTTTGCCCAAATTAGTATCTTTTTCCTCAGCGCTATCAGTTAGTCATTTAACAATATTTTTCTTTCACAATAAATCAGCATCAGCCAGCCAAAAACGATTCAGCGAACAGGGCGTTTATTTTTTTTCATTGTCTTTAAAATAGTTCTCCGTATGTATGAGGTAGAGCAACAAAAACCTATGCATGATGCCATCATTTTATAGAACATTAAGAAAATGCTTAATCGGGAGCGCACACGCAAATCGTATGCAGGGCTATGGATACACAGGAGGTGGAGGCACTTGCATGAATGGACCAAATGGCATGTTGTTCTAGAAACCGGTGACAAAACATGGTCAAGTCTAGTAGGGCCTTATGATCTTTGATCGATTTCATTTTAATTGAAGCCTTGGGAGGTTTGTACCGGGTTACCATAGTGAAAAATAGTTCACATGAAAAGAGAGCTCAATTGTGTGGCCCATGAGCTTCGGCTAAACGTGCAAAGCATTATTGTGCTATATGAAAATCTCCGGACTATATCAATCACATATAATTGCTTATAGGCAATCACATATAATTGCTTATAGGATTGTAGTGCTTTTGTTTCGAGTGATTAATAAAGTTCTCTTTCTCTCGCAAAAAAGAACAAATGGATCCCCAGTCATCACTAGATCGGCACCGCGTTGGTGATAGGCTTGGCCATTTGGACTTATGGGGTGTTACAGACCTACATACCAATCTATGCTCTTTCAAGTTTAATCCAAGCATACCATAGCCGTTTGAAACGAAGACCCTACTGAATCTTTGAAACTCCAGAATGGCCAGAACACCAAATTCAACCGTTTGAGTGAAAATCGGCAAGTTTATCTTACACCCCCACCCACCCACACACACATTGATTTCTTTCTCTTTAGCACACCGACTACACTAGCTTGCGCCGGCCTGCCAGCGTCAGTTGTCGTCCTTTTCCACCTTGATAGCCTAGCTTCAGTTTTGCCTTGTCCAGGATGTGAATTAGTTTCAGACATGCCCTAGGGTGAGCGGTTGACCGAGATAAGCCACTGAGAAGTGGACACTTTGCCCCTGAAAACATTTCAGGATTTTCTCTAGGTCAAAACCAACACGTCTAATTGGTATCATAGAGCATTTGGAGAGATATTCAATTTAAGGCTAGTGGCTTCTCAAAAGTGATTTAGGATATATAAGATATTTTCCATATCCAAATTATTTCTGATTTGAGAAGATCATTGCACTGTATGCATACAAGGAAATTATTAGACTAGCATACTTCCTCTAGGAGGGGTCAACAGTCCTTCCTCAGTGGGCAATTCATGATGCGATGCAAAGTCTCTCGATGGCAAGGATGAATAGGTATATATGGCTGCAGAGGGTCACCTTCGTGAAGGCTACACTCATGGGTGATGGGCTTTCCAGGTACCCCATTTAATGAATTAGAAGAGGAGGATTTAAAGGTCAGGACCAAGCATTCTTTTCACCGTGGGCTGATGTTTCTATGTGAGAGCATTTCTTGGAGGTATTCCTAGGAGATTGAATTGAAAGCTTTAGGGATGTCTAACTTAAAGAGAAGGGTGGTCTTTTTGAACCTACGGTAACTTCTGGGCATGTTTATGATGTACATGCATGAAGTTGTCATGGATTGGTCTCCTCTTGATAAAAGCACTCTGAAAATTTGAGATTAACTCCCCAATTATGGAACCCTCTATTTTTACCCTGTTTTACAGTGTTTTTTATTTTTCAATCTATTAGAAAAATTACGTTTGATCAGTTATCTGGCAAAGTAAAAAAATACTAGTATTTAGTACATACTACAAAGAACTTTTATTGTTATGCTATTTCCCAATATTTTGACTTTAACTTGAATATTTTATTTATATATGAGCTTACCTAAGATCTTGAAGGAATATTCTCTCGGGATGATGTCACCCTTACACGTCTCCCAGCCAAATCCTATGCTATATCGTTCCTGGAAGAAACACTAGCAAGGGCTTTGCTGTGGTACAACTCTTACCTCCTAAGAGGTAAGATTTCAAATAAATCCTAGCCCTTGAATATTAGGAGAAACAAAATAATTAATAAAAAGAAAAAAAATAATGGACGAGTTGTTTCCTTTAATCTGCATGTGCACATGCAATGTGTTTCCTTTTGGTTGCAACCGACGGCCACAATTCATGGAAAGCCATCATCGGGCAAGAGTAGTTTCGGAGTCAAATATCAACTTTCCAAGACATGTTTGTTTTATGTTTCTTAACTGTGCGTTCAACCAAAAAAATGTTACAATACAATCACACTATAAAATGAATAAGCTTTTTTCATGTTGAAAATAAAACAAATTGAAATTTACCGTCTGCTCGGCACGTTCCAACAAATAAAAAGAAATTACAAAATCATGTTGTCACATATTATAGTTTCAGTTAACAAAAAAAGTCAAATTACTTATAGTAATCAGTGCTATTATTATGTACCTCTCATTATGTCATGATACATTATTTTTGTCACGTTATAAAATTTACATAAATCTTTATGTGTGAAGGGTGTGTCCCACCGCTAAGCACCACGTCCATGTTACTAAAAACTTTCATGTTAGGAAAGTTAGATCACATATGCATATTAGATATATTAGGAAGATATATTCCTTATATATCTTATTACCTCTTCGGAGGTAATATTTGACAAATGCTATTCAGATCGACGGTTCATGCTCATTTGGGTGTACCATAGCAAAACCCCAATACCATACTTTCAGTGTGCCCAAGGGTCTATATGCTGTTGTAAAAAAAAGGTCTATATGCTAGAATTTCTAGAGCCACAGAAGACTAACTCAAAATGTTCAGAACTGAAGCTGTACAGCCTGTACCAAACCAACCAAACAGTGCAATAGAAAGTTTATATGCATTGCGAATTTGATGAAGAATCTCTATTTAATTTGTACACTAAACAAGAGATGTACAGCAGCACACAGTACAGTACCCTGCTGGCTACTATTCTGAAAACATATTCGACACTGACGGCACGAAACGCAGCATCAAACAAAATAGACTCCATCTCATCTCGGCTGATGGCTGACATCCAAAGGTACTACGGTACACGACGCACAATTGATGATTGCGTTGCGTGGATTTTCTTTTATCGAGTGGATGACGGGTGATGGGAGCCTAATCTTGGTCTCTTCACTAGTGCAGTAGTGCTACCCAAGGCATCTTCCGATCCGTTTAGAGTACACCTCACTCTCAGCTTATTGGAGCCCTACTCGCTGGACGCTTTGTCCTTCTTCATGTACTCTACTACTCCCTTTGATGCCTACTACTCCTACTTTGTTCAATTTTCTTTGCCTCACTCGCCTTGTCGGTTCCTGCCTTCTCCATCTCAAGTGGAAGGTGAAGTCGACTCGACAGAACTGTTGTCATGGAAGTCTGACGACGCATGTAAAACAAACTAAA
>DXKC01040419.1:0-11566 GCA_031170775.1 Cymbopogon citratus
AAATCCAAGGCCCCCAGTACGAAGATACTGAAGCTTCCTAAGCCTGACGATGGCCTTAGGCAGCTTGATGATAGCTGTATGTTTAATATCTAGTGTCTGGAGTTGCCGCAGGTTCCCCAATGAATGTGGCAAATGAGTAATATCACGGCAGCCTCTCAAAGAGAGGTACTTCAGGTGCAGAAGCTTCCCGATGTGCTCAAGGTGATGGTCAGTTAGGCCTAATGTGCCTTCTAGGTCCAGCACTCTGAGCATCCTCATCTTTTCAGAAATGAAAAATGGCCTCCATTTCCCAAACACCGTCAAAGATCGAATGCTGGACCGGTTCACTATGTCCTCAAACTCAGTCCGACCTCCGTTCCAATTGCTGCTTATAGCAAGGTGACGAGCTGTGCCCTTGGTAATTAAGCTGCAGCCTTCCTCCAATATGAAAATAAGATTTTCCTCCATTGACTTTGAGATGCAGATTTCACGCATGAGATCATGGACTTGGCAAGAGTCAATTCCTCTCCTAGTGTGAATTGATTCCTGAGATGGTAGAATCATGCTTCGGTCTATCAGTTTCATGAAGCAGTCGTCAGCTATTTCTTCTGTCGACTTCCCTCGAACCTCCCTACAGTAACCTTCTGCAGCCCACCGCCGCGTTAAACGTCTCCGGTTAACCTTTTGATCTTCAGGAAAGATGGACAGGTACAAGAAGCAAGCCTTCAAATCATAGGGTAAACCATCATAGCTTTTACTCAGGATTGTTCTAATAACTTCCAGCTCTGGATTCATTTCTAATTCAGCACTAATATGCTCATTCATTTTCCTCCATTCCATAGCTGTTTTAGGCTGGCTTGACAAGAAACCACCTATGGTAACAATTGCAAGGGGAAGTCCATGACACTTCTTCAAGATCAGTTTTGCTTCCTCAACCAACTCAGGATGCTTATCTAAGTCTACGGCTACGGACTCCTTAAATACCTGAAATTCAAAAAGTTGAAGCCAATAAGTTCATTGAAACTTCAATCATGTATCAATTTGCCGGCTTCTGTTGCAGGGCTAACTTAGTTCAGCCTAGTGTGCCGCTTGCACTCCAGGCTGAACGATGTTTATACCTTTGTAACAACGCTATTTCCTTCTTAATGATATACATGCAATGCATGGTCATGAAAAAAAAAAGTTATTGTTGCAACGGCCACTATGGTTATTATTAGTCTCATATTATTCAGCTTGTATGACTACCATATTTTATACATTTCACGCAAACATGAGCGAGCAGGCACAAATATAAGCAAATTTGATCAGTTGTGGGCTCCAAATTTATACTTTGATTTTTAATACTGATCTCACATCTTACTATTACTAATTACAGGCTCCAACGGAGGCACCACGTTAACTCTCACTAGATGTGCTAGGAAAAAATATAAATCCAAAAAAATCTCATAATAATCAGAAACATCTTGCCTTTAATTTTGTAGACTCCTACATTAATAAACTTATTTTTTTTTAAATGTGCAAACGTTTGGTCATACAGATACAAGAAAAAACTAATCCGCCTTATATATGATTATATTCATATATAGGTTAATATAAATTATTAGATTGGTTCAACCAATCACATTCACTTGCTTAATATATCAATATAAATTCATGATTTGTGAATATATTCCTTACTAGACACGTGTTACAATAAAAACACAAGAAAATCTCATTAAGCAGAGAAATGTGTTGGACATTAAATCAAAACTCTAGCCATTCATAACCATTGGATTTGTTTTATTTTATAAAAAATGACCCACCTATACAATTATACAAAATATTTTTCTAAAGAAAATTAAAAACCTTGGCTTTACGATAAAAATCTTAGACAACATTACAACCATTCTTTTCATAGTTGGTTAATACAGACTATAAAATAAATATTAGATTGTCGTATCTATCATGTTTAGTTGGTTAATGTATTTATTAATAAAGTGCTATAGGAAATATATATCAAAAACCAATAACACCGATTTCATGAACCACACAGAACTAGATTTTTATTTCTCTGGTATACAATGTGTAAGTCATTATACTGTTTCAGTTTACTTCTATAATAATCAACAGACTATAAGTGAGATTAAAGCCGGGCTAGGAACTAAAAAAATAACCAAAGATCACCGAAGTATGGGATGCAATCTTGGTAGCAGCGAACAAATAATTCTCAATACGATTGTTATTGTTTATTATATCACTGTTACTCATTAAAGGCTCCACTAGAGGCATCACGTTAATTCTCACCAGATGCACTACGAAAAATGTAGTTAGATTACTTCCGGTGTACATGCTAACAATGATAAAAAAAATAATGGACCAAGATGCACAGTGTTATTAATAAGGCCACGGATTTACTACTATTTAATACAGTCGTCTAATTATTAAATATAATAAAAACATATTTAGATTTGTATGTAACTTACCTATATATTACAATTATTTTTATTAGCTTTTCAAAAAAATATGAAAGCATAATATGTTTATCTATAAAAATTAATACAATAAAGTTCATTAAAGTAAAGTTACATATTGTGCAACATGCAAATCTTTCTCTCACACACACTTAAGATATATATTTTTTATTTTAACTAAATGTTTGACATATCTATATTGATAATATAACCACTACTATTGAAAATTTCGTTGCTAAAGCACCAAATATCATGAAAAAAAGTGAAGATATTATTACTCCCTCCATTACAATTATAATTCACATTGACTTTTCTGGTACATCTATTTTGCAATGCATCAAGATTATGGCTAGATACATTGCAAAATGAATGAATCAAGAAAGTCGAAGCGACTTATAATTTAGAACGAAGTAAAGTAAACGTCTTTCCTATCGTAAGTGACATGGTGTAAGACTAAAAATTATCAATTACCTATGTCATCATGATACTTAAAAGTAAATATTAATATAAACATTTACTTCTAAAGTTCTAACCCGTGCGAGAGCATGGGTTGATGGGGCTAGTAAAGCAAATTATGTGGACTTGATGGATCTGTTAGTACTAGCCCATTCAGAAGCACATTACTTTAAGCCAGATTTGATGGATTTGTTAAATCAAATTCGTTTCTAAATTATCCACGCTGGGGCCTCAACCATGTGAGCTCCACCACTCCTTAAACATTTTGTCTATTTATAAAATTATTAAGGGCTATGATTTATTTGAGATCTTACCTTGATCACTACTATAAAAAATCTTTTTGCGAGGCGGTTTTGGTCGGGCAGGCATTTCAACCGCCTCGGTTAATGCCTGTGAACTTTAACTTTTGAAAAACATAATTTCAAATGTTTCGGTTAATGCCTCTACTATAGAGTGTAGTGCCTCTGACTCAAACAAAACATTATTGCAAGAGTTGTGTTCCAATAATAGAACATAGTATAAGAAGAGTCACGTGCAAAAGAAAAGGCCGTAGGCATGTTTCAACGAGTATCAGAAAATCGCTTTGGGATATTAGTACAGAAGGTCATAGGCATGTTCCATTTAAAAATTCAAATTTTAGTACTTAATTTTTAATATTCGGTATCTATTTCTAGAGCCGTCCTAAAAAAAAGGAGGGTGTCGCTACAAATCGTTTGTGTATTAGCGAACGGGATTATATTGTTTTTTTGATGAAACAGGATTATATATGTCATTGCATTATTTATCTCATGTGGTTAACCAATTAATCAGACTGATGTATTAGCCGAAATTGATTTTGGTCAGTTATTATTTGACAACAAATTCAGTTAACGCTACATAGAAACCGAAATTCTTGTTAACCGATGCAATTCACTGAATTAAGTGACTGCCTAGGCCTAGCATGTGCTAAACTCGATTACAACTTCTATGGTGGTTGGGATGATTAGATGGTTATGTCGGCACTCAAGTTTTCTTATGCAATGGAGACACTATACTTTACTTGGACCTTTGCTAGGTCTTCATTTATCTGATTAGTGCTTTTTTACGTGTATTTGTAATAAATTATTGTATGGATATTTTAAATGATATGTACCCAAAACTGGGGAACATTTAAGCCTGGATTGCTGATTTTATACATGGATATTCTAAATCATATAGCTATGTTGTTGAGCTGCATTCACCAATTACCACTACTCTTAAATATGATGCACGGATGCAATTTGGTTTAAATTTTAGGCAAAGGTGATTGCCGACGGGCATTAAGGACTACCACAAAGCTACAAAGTGGTCAGGGTTTCCCTTTAGAAATCCTGATCATTCATAGAAGTTAACAAACAAAATATTATTGTGAATTGCATAACAAACAAAAGGAAACAGAGTGGATGGACCAGTACCTTTCTGGTGAAGAGGTCAAATGCAATATTGTCCTCCAAAAATTTGAGTATGTATATATTTTCTTGTTTATTATCTGAACAATGCTTGGCAATATTCTCTTCCCTTGTGGTGACTATAATCCGGCTAGATTTTTCCATTTTATCCATTTTTGGAAAATTCTTTATTATTGCATCCCACTCTGCTACAGATGACACATCATCAAGAACAATCAAACACTTATTTATTAAAAGTGACGCTAACTTTTCTCTTAGTGCATCCTCTCCCATGATTGCTAATTTGTTTCTTGTGCCACCCCAAGAAATTGATGGACCCTTCTTCTCAGAAGGTTCTGCACTTAGTTGCACAATTAAGTTATGCAAGAGCTCCTTCAAATTGAAAGGGCGCATAACTGTGACAAAAGCCCGCTTCTCAAACTTGCCAATTAGATTTTGGTTCTGGTAAACATCTTTGACTAGAGTGGTTTTCCCAATGCCACCCATTCCCCACACAGAAATCACCGAAAATTGCTGGCCAAGTCCATTTGAAATCAGTTTGACCATGTCATCTGTTTCTTTCTTTCGACCAATAAGCTGAGATTCCTCTAAAGCATTTTCCATGGTCTTGATGCGAGTAAAGCTCTTTGTAACTACCTTTCTCTCATTTCCACATTTAGATTGATTCTCTAGTATCTCATTGGTGGAGGCCATTGAGTTGAAAGTACTTGTTGTAGCTGTATTTAAGCTACACAATGTTTGCATTGCTGAAATGGTTCTATCATGACAATCCTGAACACAAGTAAACAATATCTATCACAATTTCTTTCATGCCAATGTTTGCATAATATTTTCATTGTAAATAAGCATATAAATAATACAATTTGTTGTAGATATGAAACCTGATGAACTAGATAAAAATAAAATTGTAAAAAAAGGAAAATAATATCTAGCCCAATTACGAAATAGCAATTTAGGAAAGAATCATTAACGTCATCTCTAGGAGTTCCAGTGCTACACTATTTGAAAGATTCTCATAGCACACCGTACATGATTCTCATAGCATCACAAAGAAAGAACATTCCTATATAAATGAAAAGGTAATAACACTAACAAGATTACTTTGAAGGATGAAGGATACCTTGTCATAGAAAGCATAAATAGTCTGATCAATGGATAATTGCTTGAGCTCTGATACTTGGCTACCCTGCCCAGCACATAAGCTTGCAACTTCAGCTTGGGGTGTGCAGACTATGATCCGGCTCCCTTTCTTGTTGTTTGGGAAACATGTTGTAATCCCTTTCCATTCTTCAATGGTGGATAGGCCATTAAGCACGATCATGTAACTCTTCTGGAGTACATATCCAGTGAACTCCTTGACCAACTCTTCTCTTGTTTTCTCTGCCTCCAATAGAACGCCAATCTTCTCAGTTGACCGGAATTGATTCACCAAACTCTGGATGAAATCAGTTTTGTTGAAAGGATGCATGATCCTTACCCATGCTCGGCATGGAAATTTCTTCTCGATGTCTGGGTTCTCGTAGGCTTCGTTTATGATGGACGCCAACCCAACATCGCCACTTGTTCCCCATACAGCAATCACTCTAAGATCATCGCCTTCCTGCTGGATGAGGTGGACGAGATTCACTTTTGAGTTGTCCTGCTTCGCAGCACGCCATGCATTATAGATGCCAAATATTTCTGCAGCTGTATTTTCAGGCTGTTCAGAAGAAGTGGTAAGCTTGGAGCTAGAACCTTTTATGAGTTGGTAGCGCAGGTTCCTCTGGCTCACATCCTCAACTCTAGCTCTAAGCTCCTTCATATGCTTGGCGATGCGGCGCCTCTCTTTTAAGGTGCTACGGAGATGCCACCATGATGGCTTACGGAGATGAATGGAGAAATCTTGGAGGCAGTCCTCGGCATCATATGCCACGTCACGGACCTGCTTCACCCAGGTCATGAGCACCTCGTGGTTGTCACGCTCGTCATGCGCGGCTCTCAGGAAAGCTTGCATCATCTCAAGCTCGCCCCTGATGAAAGCATGATCGCGCTGGATGCCGAGCTTCAAGGCCACCTCCTCTGCAACAGCAGATTTAGCGTAGCCAAGTGCACCATCAAGAACGGATTTGCCCAAGCTAAGTGCAGTCGCTTCCATGGCTCTCCCTACCAAAATGCTGCTGCGATGTGGGGTTTAGTGCTGTTATTAGAAGGCAGCCATATGGGCTTAAATAGAGGCTCATCAGTGGCAGCAAGACCGCACAAGTTGACATTTGTTTAGAAGAAGTTGTACCGCCTAGTAGGCGTATGACAAAGTCTATTTACTACTGTAGTAGCGAAGGTCCTTAACAATTATTATAGATGCCCCTACGGCACTGAAGTTCCCTAAACATTTTGATAGAGAAAAGATATACTCCCTCCATACTCATAAAACTTAACGTTTTGGAAAAGGTTTGGGTCAAACATTGGGAATATAGATCATGAATAACTTTCAAGTTTTTGAGTTTAGGAATATGAAAACCATATGAATAGATTTGTCTTCACATCAGTAGGTTTCTTTGCACAACTTCCTAAAGATTTATCTTTAATATATTTATTTCTCAGCATTTCTTGCAACATCCCATCTTCATTTAGCAATTTAAACAACCACTCGCTGAGTAAACATTTATCTTTTTTTTACTATCCGGGGAGTGTCATTCAAGACGAAGCCATTGTTGTCTCTATCATATCGGAGGTCCTCTAGAAAGCTTCGTTGTTTTTAGAACCACAGATAATTATCATGCGATGAAAATAATGCCACAAATAATTGTACAGATATGTGTGCTTAGCTATATCCACACACGTCATGAGGAAATTTTCTGGATGCTAATTGCCAAGTGCGTGAAAACATGTCCTGACCCCAATTTACATTCACCGTGATTCATTTTGCTGCTCTCGTATCCGCCCCCGTCCATGAGATGGATATGAGTGCAGCTAAACAAAGCATCAGACGGAAGTAGAACCGGCTAGGACAGCAACAACAGAATGCGGACATGATCCGTTATGTTATATATTAGAAGGGAACTGTATTATTTGTGTGTGGAATGCTGCTCGATCGATCGAATACGTGGACGAGACAGAGTGACCATCTTATCCATTGATGAGAATAAGCAAGGGACAGAGTAACCACATGCCAGTTGCTGTGATGTCTTTTTATTATGCCCTTGTCCGTGACTTGCTGCTGGAGAAGAAACAACAGGGCTTCTGTCGTTAGCTCTGCATTTTCTTCGTCAGTATTGAAGGGGCCATGGGTCGGTGTCCATGCTTTCAGTTTGTCACCCTCAGTTGTCAACTAATTTCAATTTTGTCACTCTCGTTTTGTGCATCATGGACCTGCTTGTCACTCACGACTTTTCTTTAGATAAGCAAATTCCATTGTGTGGAGACTGTGAGGTGATACATGATTCATTATTCCTGAGAGTCCTGAGAGTATATATCATTCAAGAAGAAGCCATTGATTTCTCTATCGGATGTACGTTGGTTGTTTTTAGAACCACAGATAATCATCATCATTTTTGTGAAGAAAATAGTGCCACAAATAAATAATTGTGGATTGGATCTAGTACTGAAAAGAAAGAGCTAAAGTACGTTGACTTGTTCTCTGAAACGTAAATGGTCGGCCAACGAATTTGTTCACGTCGAAGGCTGGAGCTTGGACTCTCGCATTATCTGTCTCGACTCTTTGGTGAATCTAATTAACTACCATGGAAAAAATCCAGGGGATGAGAAAACCAAGAGACGCACTGCTGCACCTTCTGATACCTATCAGCAGCTACAGAGAGCTCTCTCATGATTGCAAGCTATGCCAGAACCAAAAGGAGATACTTTAATTAGTAACACTAAAACAAAACGAAGGTTGTGTGAGCACAGATGCGTGTCTAGTAAAAACACGCCTCTAATGTTTTGGCTAGGAAAGAAACATGTAAAGACAGGAGAACACTAGGCCACGGTGCGGCCAAAGGGTGGCCGCGTTAGCAAATGAAATGGTGGCCGTTGGATTTGGAGATCGACGGTGATGGTCTCTCATCCCATGTCCTATATATATACCAGCTCTAACCTAGCTCCTTCTCTCTCGCGCACCCAGCTGCCTCTCCTCCCTCTCCTTCCTCTCCCATGGCGGTGGCTCGCAATGGCTCCAGGCGCGGCGGCTGTGCCACGGGCGGATACCGGTGCGGCAACCATGGCCATGGCCTGGGTGGCCTCCTGGCGTGGTGATGGTGGGTGCGCCCCAGGCACAGTTGTGCAGCGGTGCAGGGCAAGCGTCGCGCCATGGCAGCGGCGGTGTGGCTCTCCCGGCGCAGACACGTTCCAGTGGCGGCCATGGCGCAGGGCGAGCACGCACACCTCTCCCAGTCCCAGATCCGTCCTCCTCCCTTGCTCCTCCTCTCCTTTTGTGGCTAGCGCCGAGGTCCAATGTCGGTCTGTGCTTGACGGCCTTCTTTGCTAGGCCGGGTCTATGGCCTCTGTGAGCACATCCAGTGCCTCCATGGCCGGATCTGACCATCCTACCCTAACTCTGCTTCTGCCTCTGCTCACTCTCCTCCTCTCTTGGTGGGGGCTACGGCGGGCCCCAGTCGCGAGCGCGGCGCCAGCGCGGGCCACCCCAGCGTTGCGAGGACAGCGCGCCCCCTAGCCGGTCACGCAGGCGAGCGCCCCACCCCCATAGTGGCAGCGCCGGTGCGTCCCCTGGCCGGCGATGCTGGCGAGCGCGCACCTAGGCATGGTGGTGCGGAGCCGGCACCCTCACCCCCTGCTGCGGTGGTGTGGGTGGGCCCTAGAGCTGGACGCAGGCATCGGCTGGCACAACGAGGTGCTCGACTTGTGCTTCATTGACTCCACGTCCAGGTTTCTTCTATATCATCATTCCCTCTCCTCTCTTGCTCTGGCGTGTGTGTGCTCAGATGTGTGCTCCAGCAACTTCACGACCAAATCTGATGCCTCTGTGACCGGATTTGTCCATGCCACCATCTGCACGTCTGGATCCGATGCCCCCACGGCTAGATTCGTCTCCTTCTACTTTAATTCCTATGCTATTCATTCGCATTTTGGTTTATTTGATTTGCAGGTGCACAAGAGGAACACCAGGTGCTTTGCCAAGTCAAAGATGCAAGGTGTAGACGCGGCCCGGTCATCGCCTTGGAAGACGCTTCCTAGCAGCCTTGTCGTTGCCTCGTGCCTTCGCACATGTTGTTTAGCCCTGTTCTTTTCTTAACTTTATGGTCTTCTCTAATTATGTTTTCATTCCTCTCATAACTCATTGGAGCGCAGTTGGATGCAAGCAGTTACGTGAACCATCAGTGCATATGATTGCTTGCTTTGCAGACATTCTGCTTGCTGATTTTGTTTGTTGCAGGAAAGTTGGCCTGCTGCGGTAAATTAAAGCCACAATTTCCCATGGCCATTGAATCGTGGCAGACAACTTTGCCCGCCGCAGAAACCCGATTTTGCCCGCTGCGTAAAATCATTACAGTAGTAGTGTATGACTGGGAATGGTCTGCTAATATCTTGTCTTATAATTATGAGTGTAGTAGTCCAACCTTTTCTCAAGGATTAGTAAATGCCTAAGTGTGGGGGAAAAAGGGTTTAAAATGAGATCATCACCATAAAATAGGGTTTCAACTAATGATATTTTATGAGTTTTGGTGTTCTCACTTGTTTTTAGGAAGATCATTATTTTACCTATAAAAGTGTCCCAAATGATGGATTTGAGTACACCAGTGTGAAGAGCTCATTGAGACAATCGAAACGGACCAATCATTTGCTATTTTGGAGTCACGATGAGGAAGATGTCGATCCCGCTATGGAATTCAACTTAGGAAGACTCTAGAACACTAAAGAACAACATAAATTTCAGGGTTTAAGCTGATAGAATTCTACTGTTTTGGTAAAATTATATTTTCTAGGGACTTAAATAGGATCTGGAGAGGAGGAATCCCATCACGACACAACTATTTGCACAAATGGATCAGAAAGTGGCTCTAGAAGGATGTGGAAGACACTAGAAAGCACTAGGAAGAAGCAGAAGTCCGAAGGCTGACAAGTGGGGCCAGCCGGCCCCACCCTCTGGGTGGCCTTAGGCTGGCCAGCCTTGTCCCACCTGGAGGCCTCTTCTCCTTCCCATAACGGCTTACAACCGACCTCTACTTCGTATCTTGACCTTTGTTCAACGTCGGCATGATCCAAGGGTCGCGGTTCGTCCCACTAGACTATATAAGCAGACCTCAGACCCCCTAAAGACAGGTCCTCAATTCATAATTCATATCTTCAGTCAGGATTAGGGTTCGCTATCAAGAAGAAGACTAGTTTTCCTCTAGTTTAGGTTTAGAATCTAGTTCTTGAATTAGAACTTGAAGATAGAGAGAGGGAATTAAGAGGTTTAGAGGAAGAGTCGGTCTGTCAGATCTTTGTCTACGCTTTGTACTTGCGGATTCAAGTTCTTCATGATCGTGAGTCTGAGATTTCTCTGATGCTCAACTTATATTTTTTTAGTAAGTAATATTGTTATTATAGTTCTTTTGGTTTGCAACTCTCTTTGAATACTTTGATTCTAGTAGCCCTAGAGTTGGAGTGGCTGTCATAGTGTAGGCATGGTACTTAGACTCGATTACTTGTATAATGTATCATATATTCCGGATCAGTGGTAGCTCGCAAAGGTGACTGTTATAGCCTTATTGAATCTTCCATAGTCCACCTCTCGTCTATAGGCTAAGCAGGATCTGTTACGTAGTAGATCATACTCTACATGTGTTCTTCTATAGTAATTCTCCAACTGAAGAATAGTCACATATCTTACTTGAGAGTAAGAACTAGACAGCCCTAGTAGTCCCTTTTGTCTTCTATTTTCTCAGTCCTTGACTGCTACCTAGGGAATTAAGCTAAAGACTCTAACCACATCACAACTGTTCCTTTGGGTTCGATATTAAAATTGGGTCACCTTGGTGAATGCTACAATGGTAGTAGACTATTTGTGCGCTTGCAGATAATATACTAGAGAGTGCATACCAACACAGCACATTCACTATCAAGGATGTCCCTAGAGACGTCATACTACTCCGTCTCTTTCTATTCTCACTCTTGGAAAGAGCGATGTAGTGCTTTTATGATAATAAAGAGAAAAACACTACATGGACATTCTGCTCCACTAATTTTCTAGTGAAGTTCTTTCTCATGGGGCAAGACGAATGCTCTTCATGAAAAAATTTTAAATTTTCAGCAACAACATGATGAGTCTGTTCCAGA
>DXKC01040462.1:0-12161 GCA_031170775.1 Cymbopogon citratus
AGAAAGAGCCTGGGTGTAGCTGGGTTGAATTGTGTGATGGCGTCCATGTTTTTATAATGGCCGACCAGTCTCATCCTGAATTGTTTCAAATATTGCAGTCTCTTGATTCTTTGAAGGACGATATATGGGTGATGCCTTGGCAAGTTTCATAGAAAATTTATATTTTATATCACATTTTTTTGTGGGTGGTTTAAATCTCACTGCACACTTCCACAGTAGGTGATAATTCTAATCAAAACAATAAGCTGTAAAGTTGTTGCTCAATATACTGAATATGATGAGTTGATCACTAATTGTTCAGACCGGCTGTTGATCATTAAAATCAGGCGCTGGTATTGTTGAATTCTTTTGGTGAATATGCAGTTTGTAAAGCATAATATCTCTTCCACAGCATGTGCAAAGGTATAATTTGCTTGCTTCATTTTGTCAATTATCCCAATGTTCTTCATTCTTAATTTGGTCATTCAATTGTACCCCACATTAATATTATCTATTTGTTAATTTAATGGAAGTCACATCCACATTATCTGGTTGTGGAAAGTGGAGTCAATTTGTAGATCCTCATTATGTTTTTTCATCGTAATGTTAGTTACCCGAACATTTGTGAGCTAGAAAGAGCATGAATGAAGATTAGCTTATGAGGCATTGATTGAGAGTTCTTTGTGAGAGGCTATAGACTCTCGATGAGAAAGTGATGGATGCATTCTGAAGCAGAGGAGATTGAAAAATGATTACTTGTTTGATAATTAATCCTTTAAAGGCAAGATTTGTGGTCATGACTTGTCTAATAAACCAAAAATGTAAAGTAAATGTTGATCTTCACTCATCGTCTTGGCAGGCTGCACTGACTTTAAACCAGAGCTGAAATGGGACAATACAATGAAGGTAGAAGGCAGCATAGTTTTGACACTAACCACTTTGAAGGAGATTTTCTTTATATGTACACATCCGCTGTCAATAACTTGTTCAGTAGAGTGAGAAAACCAAAGTGAGGTATACTGCTCTTTTACCTGAGAAGGAGATTTTGCATTTCCTGTTTCACTTTGCAGGACTGAGCTCACACAAATTGGCAGCATGGGTGCAAGTTTCTATGGATGAATGGGCCTGAGCAGGAACCGGGATGTCAAGTTCTTGACACAGTTCTGAACACCACTAGGTAACCACTGTGGCACTGTCTTGAAGTTTGGGACTAACCACAATTACTTTATAGTAGGCTAGCTAACTGGGACACGAATTGCTTTATCAACCAGACTACCTAACTGGGACACACTTGAGGTGAAGTCCACCAAAGAGGCCCTTATTTCCTCCATCGAGCCGGTGATCACAGAATTTCTTCTACGCTGCTTTCAGGATTAGTCCTTTGTTCGGTTGTTTCACAACGACAATGTCAAAAGGTGACTGTACTCAGACCAAGATGAGCGAAAAGGCTACGATCGCTGTTACTCGTACTTCTGTTGCTTACTTGACTGCTGAAAATGCTATCAGCTTAGCTGAAATAATTTTGTTTTCGTCCATCAGGTCTGAACTCTGAACCTTACCAGAACCGGACTACCTCTCAATTGTAACGCAAGTTTGTTTGCTGCTGAGATAAATTCTTGCAAATTTATCTGGTGCCGGTGAACAGGAGATGCATGTAGTCTGAAGAAAAAGATGCATCTCCCAACTCAACAATTTCAACCTTTTTTGGTTTTTATTTATTGGATCACGAATTTTGACTAGTTGAAGAAAGAAAAGGCCCATGAGGCCCACAATGACAGCCTGATGAATCATTCTTTACCCACGCTTTATCTGAAAGCCTGATACTTTATCTGAAAGCCTGATACTTCATAATGACAGTTCATGCCAATTGCCATGCATATCTAAGCTACCAGAACCTTATGGTCATATGAGAAGATCGAGTCACAGAAATGCATAAGAAGCATATATATAACTGCAACTAGTTTCACAATCACTACAACATAAACAGATCTTCTACTGATTTCAACAACAGAGCACCTGCCCTGGCCTGAAACAAAATGTCTCGACAGAGAGTACCCGGGCACTGCACTGGACAGAGATCATTCTAGCTTAGGACACCATTTGCCTAGGAACATCTTTCACAAACGACACAGGTTGTTCTAGTACCTCCCTATTGCATCTGCATCAACCAGTTACCAAACAGGACTCAAAAGTTCCCACTCCAGACACCTCCAGGTTCAAACTAGACCTGTACATGTGCATTATCTAGGAGGATATATATACAATGCAGTGCAGCAAATATATAACAACTTATGCTACCACAACAAACCGGTCGTTAACCTTCTTGATGACATGAACGCTCATAGTAACCCTCTTGGTGCCTTTCAACAGTTCGAAGACGCATATGTCACCCTCGCGAAGCTTGTTTTCACGCACAAACTTGGAAAAATGGTAGCTTCTGAGGCTTCGGTTGAGACTTGTGTAATAGTAGCTGACATACCACTTGTCTTTCCTGTTTGGCCTACGAAGTATGATCTCATGTGATCTCTCCTCAAGATGATCAACAGCAAATTGGCTGGAGATGGTCTGCACAAAGCATCGTTGTGCGTCAGTACTGATACAGGGTAAGATCAACCAAATTAACATGGCAGATTCAGTCCTTACTGTAGTTACACTAGATGTGCTAAACTTTAACTCATTCTTATAGAGTACCATCAAACCAAAATTTTGGACTACAAGAGAATCTTCTACAGGCCTAAGTAGACAATGAAATGCTCTGCATTTATTTATTAATCTCACCAGAGAGTTGTTCCTAGGGCGAACATTGGTCATCTGCAGGACAGCAATAAACGCAGGATTGTCTGGATGGATTGAAGCCAAACTGATTATTTTCCTTTTTTCGTCATTGCTCAGTCGATTGGCAGTCCTCGAGTAGTAGTACTTGGAGTCAGTGCATTCGTCGTCGCTATCCTCTTCATGGCTTCCTTGTTGCTTGACATCATAGTCAGGGGTTGGAGATTCAGGTTGTTTCCCTATGACATGAAGGAAAACATCTCTAATTACTTAAATATATTAATAAATATGCTGGCTAGTGTTTCACTACAAGCATGTAGCCATGTACAACTGTACAACTTCTCCATACTTTGCTTACTCTTGCAAATAGATTTCTTCGAAGTAGAAGCATTGCGTGGGGATTCAACCAGCTGATGCGGGGGTGTAGTAGTATCCTCAGAATCACTCTGAGAGTAACACTCAGCTTCATTGCCCTCCATATCATTGAAATGCTTCCGCATATTAGGACCAAATCTGTTGCCAAGAAGAGAAGACACTTTCTCACAACCACTGCCTTCAAAGATGACCACCTCAAAGGAAGAGTTGCCTCTGCATGTGAAGAGAAGGAGGTCATTCTCCTTCAGTTCATGAGCCTTGACAAAATCCTCCCATCCAGACATGAGGAATAGCTCATCCTGATTCTTGGCTACACCAACTTGCCATGTTTCACCACTGGGTGTTTTCAAGTCAACACCTTCGGTGATCTGCCCATTGAATTTCTTCACAAACTTCTCTGGTATGCTCTACAATGAAAACAGAAATAGATGTCTGATTTCAAAGGATGATACTACAATATATATCTAAGGCAAGAAGTCAGATTCATTGATCAACTGATAACTGTTATCTTGAAACTAGGCAACTTTATTTCAAAAAAAAAAAAAAAGGCAACTAGCTGAAAAGCATCAGCACTATTATAGTATTGTAAGTGTTCCTAAGATTTCTATATAAGTGTGTATCCTTTACTCTTTCATCCCTTTAGGTAAGAAATCACAATTTCACCAATCACAGGGCTAGCACAATGCATAACTTCTTCATTTTGCTATTGTCATTTCACACATCAGGTTTTCTTTTATTTTAGCGATTATGCTACTTAAATCACCAAGAGAAAACATGAAACAGAAGTACTTGTGACGCAAAATGCACTAACACCGTTTTCACATGGGAAAACCCAAATATTTTAGACTACTGATGGTAAATCGTAGGTGTTGTTCTGACACAACAAGCATTCACTTGACAGAGTCATCTACTCCGGATACTTATTTGCTATATAAAGTACAAATATAATGAAATCTAAAAAGTTGATTTATATTTGTAGTCAAAGACATCACAAAGTTTTTTCGTAAAAAAGAAAAAAAAAGATATCACAAAGTTACTATACATTGTCATGGATGTGGTTGACGACTGCAGAAACTTACAATGCGATGAGCAAAATCTCCTGTCATGAGCTTGAAGAAGCGGATCTTGCTCACATCCATGTGCTCCCAGTAGTAGTGTTCCTGCCACTGCCTGCAGCTCTCACAGCCCTTCTCAACCATCTGCCAGATCAGTGCAATTTCACAACACTGTCGGTCACAGCACCAAGGCTTTACAGGAGCAAATGAGAGAGAGAGAGAGAGAGAGAGAGAGAGAGACTGAATGATCTTGACCGTGCTCTCTTGTTGGCCTGCTGCGAGTCATGAGCTTCCGAGGTGAAGCTGCCTCCCCTCCCTCCCCTCGTCGATGTGAACGAGAGAGCGTTCTAGATGAGGGCGACCGGAGTAGTTACAAGCATTTACACCACCAAGCTGACCAGGTGTTCGTAGACCTCGGTCACTGTGATGTGGGCCCACCGTGTCAAATTGAGGTGTGTTTATCTCATCTAGGAGAAGAGCAGTGAAAGCAGGCAGGTGTATTTGATCTCCTCGGCATCGCGAGATTCGCGAGCTATCTTTTTATTCCAACTTCCTATCGCGTGCTAACTTGCTTAGTTTTTTTTTTACAAGTAACATAATATTAATTAACAGCAACTTGCTGTTATGATGGATACAGAGTTTAAGTTTACATATTGGAGTGCTATAAGAACTGGGCACTCTTATTGATGTGCTACATAAGCACAGGCTCCTTGAAATCCATGATGGTTACAATTCATGGAGATCAAAGCCTGTTTGGCCAGAGAATCCGCCATTTGATTGTGATGCCTGTTAATCTTGCGAATTGCTGTTGATGTTGGATGCATAGAGTTGCTCACAATTTGAGTGTAGGCTTTAATTCTCTAGTCTGGAGGGTGGTTAAGATCAGGACCATTTAAGAAGTGCACCAACTGTTGACTATCCGATAAAATTGTGCACTGACTGAACTGCAGTGCTTCCAATAGTACAACCGCTAGGGCTATAGCAGCCGCTTCTGCCATAAGAACAGAAGAAGATGTTTTTATTCCCGCATGTATGAAGATGCTAATTGGTGGAGTGACCTGTGAGTTGATAATAAAAATTCCAAGTCCAGCATTCCTGAGGGCTTGGCCTTGTCCATCAGGCTGAATAGCAGCATCCGTGTAGCATCTAGTGCCTTCAATCCGAGAAGGGAAAGGCACTAAAAATCTGTTCGCCAAGGTTTGAGTGGCATGGCTGTGGTGTTGGTCTGTGTCGGTTATACCTGCATAAGAAGGAATCATACCTTGATGGGCAACAGAAGCTTGTTGTACTCCTGATCTTTGTATTTGGACAGCAGACACAGTTTGGTGGTGAGGTTGATCCTGTACAGCATGCTCGAGTCGTTGCTCCCCCTGGAAGTCCTGTCTTCTTGAGTTATCTACAGAAAGTAAGTGTATATCTTGGTTGTCCCGGTCATCACTTATGTTGGGCTCAGGTGATTGCTGGAGTATATTGTTTTGCCCTTGTACATTGGTATCTCCACCCATCCATTTCATCATAGCTGCAGTGGCACTATGTACCTGCATTGGAGTCCAGGACCTTCTTTGGAAGTGATGGTCATTTCTTGCTTTCCAAATGAACCACAAGGTGATTAATATTTTGTTAAGATAATGTATAGGAATAGTATTATTAATAATAGCAAGAAGGGTGGTTTGGATTCCATCATCCTCTTGTGGAAGAGTATCTGTTCTTAGAGAAGGATTGAATGAGAACCAAACAGCCCTAGGTAAGTTACACTGAAAGAACAGGTGGGCATCATTCTCAATTTGACGACAGTAAAAACAATAAGGATCTATGCGAGTAGAATATCTGGAAGCTCTATGAGCAGTAGCTAAAGCCCTCCTAATAAGCCTCCATGTGAAGGCTTTAACGATAGGGGGTAGGTTTCTTGCTTTCCATACCTTAGTCATGATGTGTTGAATTTGCGGCAATATACTTCTTGAGCCTTGGGCTAGTAGCTGTACTTGATTTTGGGCATGCAAGTGTCTGTAGATGCTTTTCGTGGTACAGAGTCCGTTCTTGGATGGCTTCCACCTGAGGATGTCTGGTTGTTGTTGAGGTATAGTAGGTATCGATGTTATTTGTTGAACCGCTTGCACCTGAAAGGTATTATTTAAAAGTTGCATATCCCAATTTTGAGTGTTAGGTATCCACAGGTCGGAAACTGTAGAAGGGAGAGGATTAGTCATAATTGGGTCCAAAAGGTTATCATGGATGGACCTCCAAATAGGACACCAAGGAGTGGACCATATTGATGAATTCCCTGCATGAATTTGGTAAGTGACATTTGTAACAAGATCCTCTTTAACCTGCAGAAGAGAAGACCAAAAAACAGATTTTGTGGAGGGGGAACTTGCAGTCCAAAAGGAAGAGTGGGGGTAATATTTTGCTTTTAAAACTGCTGTGAGGAAAGGGTTTTTTGAGTTGACAATATCATAAGCAGTGTGCAAGAGCAAACTTTTGTTGACAGTGTGGAGATCTCTGATTCCTAGACCTCCATTCTCTTTGGATTGGCAAATGTCTTCCCAGGACCTGTAGGCGGTAGGATTAGTTGGGTCGTCTTCTCGTACTCCTGCCCACCAAAACCTTCTCATAATAGAGTTAATTTTTTCAATAAAATTATTAGAGAAAAGGATGGTAGACATGTAGTAGACAAGAATGGAGGAGAGAACAGACTGAATGTAACTAAGACGGCCAGCATGATTGATCTTGTTGGCTTTGACGGTGGTTAACTTAGCAAGGAATTTATTGTAGATGAAATGATAGGCCCTATTTTTATCTTTGTGGCTGAAGATGAGAGGATGGCCAAGATGCATGGTATTGGGAAGGAGATCGGGCACAGGAAAAATAGCTTTGATATTAGTCTTGGTGGCGATGTCAACATTGCGGCTAAAGTGGATAGAGGACTTGTTAAGATTGGGGATTTGGCTAGATTGGTGACAAAAATTGTTAAGAATGTTGTTAACAAGAGTGGCTTCCTGAACCGTTGCTGCTCCACAAAGGATGAGGTCATCAGCAAAGAGAAGGGAATGTACAGGAGGACAATTGGGACCTAAAGTGACACCCTGCAGATTAGCATCATTCATGGCTTGTTGTAAGGCAATAGAAAGCTCATTAATAGCTACAGCAAACAAAAAAGGAGAAAGGGGACATCCTCGTCTAATACCTTGCTGCAGGTAGAAATAGGTCGTAGGGTCACCATTGACTAGAACTGCCATGGCTGGAGTAGTGAAGCACGCCCTCAGAAGTTGTATGAATTGATGGTTAAGACCTAGTCTCTGGAGAGCTTGAGTAAGAAAATTCCATTTTAATCTGTCAAAAGCTTTTGCTAAATCTATTTTAAGAAGAAAGGCTTTGTCATTCCAAGTATTTAGCCCAAAGGAATGAATAATTTTCTGCGTAAGAATAATATTAGAAGAGATATGGCGATTTTTAATGAAAGCAGCCTGAGCCTGATCAATGAAGTTAGGCAGATGAGGTTTCAGCCTATCAGCTAGAGTTTTAGCAATTAGCCTATAGATGATATTACACAAGCTAATAGGTCTGAAGTCTTGAGGAGTAACCGGTTGCATTTTCTTAGGATTTAAGGTGATATAAGTCTGATTAATCTGTGGATCCAAAGTAGCTGTTATGTAGAAATCACTTACTAATTTGTGAACATCCTGGGCCACCCATGGCCATGCCGACTTGTAGAAGCCAGCATTGAGCATCAGGACCAGGAGAAGCATTGCTACGCATCCCCTTGATGATAGTATGGAGTTCCTGAAGGGTAGGGGAAGAGTCAGTGAAAGAGAAACCACCTTGTGTTGTGTTCTATTGTTGGTGAGTTGGGGTTGCCTCTGGTTCGGTTTGATTTGTCTGTTCTTGTTGTTGTATGATAGACGTCTGGATAGTATCACCGGGTGTGTTTGTTGCATAAGCATGGGATTGGATGTGGCCCTGATGTGAAGTGCCTGCAAAATCATGACGAGAGAGCTGCAGAGTGTAATTGTCAGTAGTATGGGTGACACCAAAAATGTCTTGATAATAGTTAAGAAGAGTGGAGGCAATTTGATCAGGAGTAGTAGATTCAAAACCATCAGGGTTATACAAATAAGCAATTGTATTTTTCCTGTTTCTTTTGACAATAGCCTGATAAAAGTACGCCGTATTCCTGTCCCCCAATTTGGCCCAGTTCTTTTTTGCCCTTTGCAAGTGGAACTCTTCATTCTTATTGAGGATCTCATGATGCTGTGTAGCAAGATGTTTTTGGAGGGTAAAATCTTGCTGGTGAGGGGGCTTGGATTGCTGCTGCAAGAGAAGATGTTCTATAGTCCCAAGCTGGGTAGAGAGGTTAGTCTTACTTTTCCTCCATTTTTTGAGGTTATAGGCTAAGTATTTGGTTTTCTCGTGAAAGGGACGAGGAGTAGACTTGATCCAGCTTTCCTTAGCGACTTCATTGTAATCCTGTTCCATAGTCCACCGATTCTCAAAACGAAAAATTTTGTTAGTGCGAGGACGATTAGATTGAAGCATAGTAAGAATAGGAGCATGATCACTATGCAACATTGGAAGATGATAGATTGTCGTTCGCGGATAAGCTGTGCACCATTCCACGTTCGCCAGACAACGATCAAGGCGCTGGAAAGTGGGAGCTGTACTGAACCGCTTGTTAGTCCATGTGTATGTTGGTCCACTATAACCCAAATCCAAAAAGCCACACTGCTTGACATAATCACAAAACTTATTAATACGTGTAACATCAGCATTAACCGGACCACATTTTTCACTAGCATGCATAAGTTCGTTCATATCACCCATGGCTAAGATAGGTAGGGTACTGTGATCTAAAACAAACTGGAGAACCCTAGACCATATGGCAGAGGTATTACGGTGATGCGGATCACCATAGATACAGACCAAAGCAAATTGTTCAAAAGTAGAATTACTATTACACACTGCTAAGATATAGTGGTGATTACTATCTACTATGGTTATGGCTATAGGCTGGGTCCAAAGAAGCCACAACCCCCCTGATTGACCCTGTGAAGGAACTACAAAAGCATTGGACAAGTTAAAGCGATTCACAATAGCAACTCTAGAAATGGAACTGTTTCTAGTTTCAGAAATGAAACAAACCTGAGCTTTTGTTGAGGTGAGCAGGCGCTGGAGGTGCTGCATCGTTGAACTACTCAGGGACCCTCCTGATCCCTGGCAGTTCCATGCTAGCAGATTCATGGTTCACCCGACGCCCTTGAGGCTGGCGCCCTAGCCTGTGTAGAAGTAACTGACTGCAGTCGAGGAAGCGGTTGACCCCCCACCATGCCACCCTCAGCAGGAAGATGAACTGGACCTTGAACTGGGAGACCCAATATGCCCAACTGTTGTGTCATCTTAGCCTGGACTTGTTGATGTGCTACAGCTTCAGTTAGCACTTGCTGGCTCAGAGTTTGGATGTGCTGATCCTGGTTGAATTCACCCTGTATGGTCTGTTGTAGTGTGTGGTGAATCTGAGCTGCTCTTTGTTGCTGGCCTCCTTCTCTATTTTCAGGAAAATTGCATGTTCCCTATTGATTCCCTTGAAGTTGCTGCTGATGAAGAATTGCTACTTGGTCAGCTAGAACCTGGTAGTCGTGGTCCTCTTGTATTTGTTGCATCGGTTGCATGTTGTTCTGTGCCTGCTGTATGTGAGTCCGTTGAATTATGTTCCTCTGCTGAGTTGAGTGATGCTGAGTGGGTGCCTGTTGAGTCTGATCCTGCATGACTGTGTTAGTATGAATCGGTTGTGACTTTGGCGTCCCTGTTATTGTCAGGTGTCTCCTACAAGATGGTCTGTCAAAGGATTGTGCTGACTCTGTTGCATCTGCTGTATCATCTTGGATGGCTGCAAAAGCTTGTCTAAGATTATTGGCAAGAAGTGAGGCTGGAGCATTAGCACTGACTTGTATTGCCCTTGCAAACTGAGCATGTATCATAGACAGGATGATTCCATCAAGTTTGTCTATCTGAGTCATCCATCCTCCATAGGATTCAAGTCCAATTGAGGTTTGTTTTCCTTTTTCACTGTCCTCTTGAGGTTGCTGTATGAGTGTAGCTCTTCTAAGTGAATATTCGTCTGCATTGTGAAGGAAATTGGCAGAAAAGGTGCAAATTTGCAGCACTTCTCCATAATGAACGAACACTAGAATTCTATCCTTCTGTGAGATATCCACACACATTTTTTCCATGGCAGGTTTTTTGATGTTGAGTTTGACTTTAACAGGGACATACAGATCTTTCCATTTGAGACATGCTGGAGCGTAATAGTGAAAATCTGAAGGCTGACCAAGAAGTTGCATGATATCTCTAATTCTCTGATTAGTTCTGTAGATACTTGGAAAACCATAAAGTCTAACAGTGGTTTCAAGATATTGGTAGCGATAAGAATCCATATTTCCATGTGTATCATACAATTCCAAAATCAAGTGGTGACGTCTACGCATCCAAGGTTGTTTGTTAAGCACAAAATTCATTGCTCTGCTGGACTGAAAGGTAGGAACCAAAAGATTTTTCTTTACCTCACCGACTGCATAGTAGCTGTCTGTCCAGGCCTTCCTGAGATCAGTTATGGAGATGTCTTCTGTGATCTGTTTCCCATACTCAGGATCTGCTACCTTCATGAGGAGACTGTACGGAGTGGGCAGGAGTAGAGCGTCTTCTTGCTGGCTGCTAGATCCCGGTGTCTCATTGGTGACCGCGACTTGCAGAGTCTCCAGAACTTGGATGAGTTCAACATCAGCCTGGGTGGCTGGTTGAGCCGTTTGTGCGGAGCACCTTGGAGTACTTCTGATGGAGCTGCTGCTTGTTCGTGGTATGATTTGAGTGGAGTGAGGATGAGACACATGCCCAGGAATGCGAATCATCGGAGCATGTGATGGACCAGGAGGAGTGGGGCTGATTGCGGAAGTACGAGGTGGAGGTGGCGTATCTGGTGGAGGTTCCTCCATGGGAGAGGGGATCGAGGTAGCAGCACGGTGATTACCAATGGTGAAAGGTGGGAGGAGGAAACGAAGAAGCGAGGCAAAGGCAAAGGGGTTGGAACTGGGGATGTCGTCGACGGGGTACAGCATGGCGGAAGGAGCAAGGCGACTGGGCGAGGAGGCAACGACGCGTGGTGGGGAAGAGCGGAGGCGGGGGCAGGAGTCACCAGAGCAGCTCACGAATTGCAGGGAGGAAGAGATTCAGGGCCTTAGTTAGATTGAAGCTAAGGAACAGCTATCTTTGTATTGTATTTAAAAAAACACTTTGTAAAAATATATATTAAAAAAAAACTAGAAAATACACTTACTAAATTAAGTCTTGAAAATAAGAAATTGTTGTTACTCGTAAATAAGCACATAAAGGTATAAAAAAAATATGCGTTGTTCTAGCTTATTACGGGATATAATTTAAAATTTTATAAACTAAATAAATCTAAAGTTTCAATATAAGAGAGTGAAAAAGCTAAGCAAGTTGTGTTAGGCTCGATATATTATATATATTAGTTAAAGCTCACAATAAGGAAAAAGATGAAGTCTAAACTGGAATTCGTAAGGAAGAGAAGATAAAAATGACAATAGATTTAAGCTAAGAAATATATCGACGATAGCTAAGCAAAATTCGTGCAATAGGACGTATAGCGAAAGACAAACTATTGCTAGTTTGGTAACATAAAACTTTTACTCATAATATATATAATAAAAATGGATTCATTAATAAAAAGAAAAATGGGAAAAGCAAGAAAAAAAAATAAGAAATAGAATCCAATTAAAGATGGGTGTGGTTGCTCCATGGATCGAACCATACCCGAACCATCGATCCATTCAAGACCTAAAGGGGCATCGGATTATCCATGATAAGCTAAAGTATTTGGGTCCAAAGCTCCATTTGATATTATGGTTCGACCCATAACGTCGGGCATGCAGCTCTGGCAACAGCCTTAATTCTCTCCTCTGCGTACGCGTA
>DXKC01040556.1:0-12605 GCA_031170775.1 Cymbopogon citratus
TGCGGATGCAATGGTCATCAAAGCAAACATAGCAGGATGGGAGATAAACAGAATACTAGTGGATTCAGGGAGCTCTGTAGACATCATCTTCGCAGGAGTCTTTGATCAAATGAAACTCAGTAGAAGTTAGTTGCAACCTCCGGATACTCCACTAATAGGATTTGGAGGCAAGAGAATTGAAGCACTGGGCAAAATTTCACTACCAATATCTTTCCAGGACGGGGAGTGTGCACGAACAGAATACCTTACCTTCGATGTGGTAGACCTATATTATCCATATAATGCAATCCTGGGCAGTGGATTTGCAAACAAGTTCAACCTGGCCATACACATGGGCTATCTCTGCATAAAGATGCCAGCTTTGCATGGAGTCATAACAGTGAGAGGCAGCCAGAAAGAAGCCAGAAACATAGAAAGAGCAATATATAAGTCACAAAGGAACATAAATACAGTGACCACAGACCAACCCATCGATATGCCAGCTGGTAAGATCGACATGGCAGAACAAGAGAAAACAATTACTGTACCACTAGAACAGGAAGTACCTAACAGAAAGGTAACCATAGCAGCAAAGCTGTCGCCAGAGGAAAGAAGAGAAATGTTGGAACTGCTGTCAAAGAACAAGGACATCTTCACTTGGCCAGCATCAGATTTGCAAGGCGTAAGTTGGGATATAATAGAGCATGCCCTGGACCTCAACCCAAACCTAAACCAAGGAAGCAAAGACAGAGGAAAATGTCAGAAGAGCACATTTTAGCCGCGAAGGCGGGGGTCCAAAGATTGCTGGATGCCAACATAATCAGGGAAGTACAATACTCTGAACGGTTGGCAAATGTGGTCTTGGTGCCCAAGAAAAATGGAAAAATGAAAATGTGCATAGACTTCACAGATCTCAACAAAGCATGCAAGAAAGACTCGTTCCCCCTGCCAAGAATAGACGCATCAGTTGATAAGGCAGCAGGCTGCAAGCGATTCTCCTTGCTCGACTGTTTCTCCAGATATCACCAAGTATGGCTGAGGAAGAAGGATGAAGAGAAGACAAGCTTCACAACACCTTTCGGTACTTACTGCTTCGTAAGGATGCCGGAAGGCCTCAAAAATGCAGGATCCACCTTCATAAGGATGGTCAAGACAGTGCTTAAAGACCAACTACAAAAGAACATCATCGTGTATGTTGATGACTTAGCTGTGGTGAGCAAGGAAGCCCAGGATTATTTAGAAGATCTAAAGGAAATCTTCTCAAACCTCAGAGAAGCAGGGCTCAAGTTAAACCCAGAGAAGTGTATCTTTGGGGTAAGCGAAGGAAAAATGCTCAGGTACATCGTCGGGCCAGAAGGCCTAAGAGCAAACCCAGACAAGACCAAAGCTGTCTTAGCAATGCCAGAACCATCAAGCAGGAAAGAAGTCCAGAAGCTGACAGGGAAGCTCGCAGCGTTGAATAGGTTCATCTCTAGATCAGGGGAGAGAAGCCTGCCTTTCTTCAAGGTCCTCAGAACCGCAGAGAAGTTTTACTGGGGAAGTCAGCAATCAGAGGCCTTCACTCAACTCAAAAATTACTTGACCAAAGATCTAATGGTCACAGCTCCAGAGACAAACGCCACATTACGGCTATATGTGTCAGCCTCAGCGTATGCAGTCAGCGCAGTATTGGTTCAAGAGAAGGAAGAAAATAGCAAACATATCCAACAACCTGTATACTACGTGTCGGAGGCACTGCAGGGGGCCAAGCTAAACTACTCAGAAATGGAGAAAATAGCTTACGCAGTAGTCTCATCTTTGAGAAAATTTAAGAATTATTTCCAAGATCATGAAATATTAATTCCAACGTCGCTTCCATTGGCGGACGTACTTGGCAACAAGGAAGCTTCGGGCAGAATCGGCAAATGGGCAATAGAATTGTCGCAATACGCCATCAAGTTTGTGGCAAGAATAGCAATTAAATCTCAAGTACTCGCGGACATTATAGAGGAATGTGTACCTCCGACTGAACAACAACCTCCGGCGGAGGTACAACTCTGGACCCTGTACACAGATGGGGCATGGGGAGCTTAGGGAGCAGGAGCCTCCGCGGTGCTCATATCTCCATCTGGAGCCAAATCCAGGTTCGCTGCAAGACTATGCTTCAAATCAACAAACAATACAACAGAGTATAAAGGAGTCATCCTCGGGCTAAACAAGGCTAAGGCCATGGGTGCCAAGTACGTCCTCATCAAAACAGACTCTCAAGTAATAGCGCGCCACATTGAAAAAGACTACATGGCCAGAGAGCCAGAGTTAGCCAAATACTTGGAAGTGATAAGAGGTCTTGAAAAAAGATTTCAAGGATTCACCATAAAGCATATCCCAAGGGGGGAAAACTCGGAAGCAGACGAAATCGCCAAAGTAGCAGCAAACAATAACGCAATACCTCTGGGCACCTTTTACCATGAGTTGCTCCAGCCTGCAAACGCTAAGGTAAGCAAAGCCTTTGCAGAGGTGCTCCTAGTTCAAGAAGAAGATTGGAGGCAGCCTATAATGGACCACATCAATGGAGTCCACATAACATCAGACGACACAGCCTCAGCACGACTAGCCGCCGAGCAAGAAATTACACAGTGATTGAAGGACAGTTATACAAGAAAGGGATGGTACAACCACTTCTAAAATGCATATCTGAGGAAGAAGGAAAGAACCTCTTGAATGAAATCCATTCAGGTATGTGCGGATCGCACATAGGTCCCAGGGCATTGTCAGCAAAGGCAATATGGCAAGGCTTCTACTGGCCCACTCACATCAACGATGCACTTCAAATTGTCAAGACATGCAAAGCGTGCCAGACCTTTGCACCAAACAAAAGTGGACACGGAGCTTTGACCCAACTCATACCTCCGACTTGGCTGCTACAAGAGGTGGGGCATGGATCTTGTTAGACCTCTGCCAGCAGCCCAAGGGGGGAACAAGTATGCAGTAGTAGCAGTCGAATATTTCACAAGATGGATAGAAGCAAAACCTTTGGCTTCAATCACCTCTGAGACAGTAAAGAAGTTCTTCTGGCAAAACATAATATGCAGATTTGGAGTACCAAGAACACTTACTATGGACAATGGGAAGCAGTTTGACTCAGACAAGTTCAAGGAGTTTTGCAGAACAATAGGTATTCAGTTGGCATTTGCCTCTGTATACCATCCAGAGAGTAACAGAGCAGTCGAACGGTCAAATAGAATCATCTTCTCAGCAATCTCAAAAACACTTCACGAGCTGAAGAAGGGAAAATGGGTTGAGGAGCTACCAAAAGTGGTTTGGTCCCACAACACAAACATATCCAGGGCCAAAGGATTCACACCGTTCAAGCTCTTATATGGTGAGGAGGCAATGTTACCAGAGGAGATGAAACATCAAAGACTCCGCGTAACCAAAAAAGAACTAGCTAAAGACGAGGAATACCACAAAGAGATGATTTAGTCATACAGACTCGAAGCCATCAGTAACATCGAAAGATACCAAGATCAGACAAAAAACTGGAGAGACAGGAAAGTCATAATTAAAACAATTCAGGATGGGGACTGGGTCCTCAGGCGAAAGCAAAATGCCCCACACCCGGGAAAGCTTCAGTCAAGATGGGAAGGGCCCTTTCTGGCCAAACAAGCAGGAAGACCCGGCTCCTTCTACCTCTAGGACGGAGATGGAAACAAAACAGTCCACACATGGAATGTGGACAACCTTAGGAAATTTTACACTTAACATGTAAACGGCCAGCACCGGAAATATAAGGCGTGGGTCGGGAAAAATTTACTTTGCTACAATTTACTTTCGCACAAACAGGTTTTGTACTCTTTTCCTCACACAGGGGCTCCAATCGGAGGTGAGGTTTTTAATGAGGCAAAACCTTTGTAATCAACCTCTGAATATATAAAGAGGTCTTTGAGAAAAAGCATTATGACAGTCGAAAGCAGCTAACAAAGAGCTGCAGTATTCGATGGGGCCTCACGCAACACTAAGGTCGCCTTAAGTTTAGATTCAATGAAAGGCCGCAAAACATAAAGCAACCTCCGAAAGGGCCTAAGTCCTTGGAAAAAGACCTGAAAATACAGGCACCAAGGCAGCCAACGAATCAAGAAAAAAAATACAAGGCGAAGCCTCCGCTTTCAGTCAGAACAAGGAAATAACTTATTTTCAACCCCAAGGATCTCTGCGCGGACACACTGTCAAACCAAAGGTTCATGCTGAGGAATCCAAGTACCCAAGGTATTTGACAAAAACAGGGTACTAGGTAGCTCCGATTGGAAAACAAAAGCCTTATACAATACCAAGAACGAAAAATGACCTAAATCTGGTAAAAAACTTTCATGAGAAAACGGTACATCCGCCGGAGGCATGCAGCATTTTTGAACACATAAGGTACAACCTCAGACAAAAAGTAAATGGAGTTCCTTTAAACTGGCATTACAATTTCATTGCAGTACAATATGTGCATACAACACAACTCAACAGAGAGCAAAGAGCTCAACCCCACGCAACTCACGAGGAAACAACCAATTAAAGTGTGAGCGACACACTCTGAAATCCAAGGGTGCATTCACAAGCTCCAGTTTGGCCCACCACATGCCAACGATGCATCCACTAGTGTCTTGCACTAGGCCAAGTAGACTCACGACATAGCAGAAACACTGAGCCTACAAAAGAGCAAAGAGCGCAACGCCATGGAAATCGTGAGGGCTTATTAAGCCAAGCCTCCGGTAATGAAACAATACTGGCCACCCTAGGCCAAGCTTTCTCACGAGATACACTCTACCATCAGGCCCCAGGCCTCCGCACACCACCTTGGCTCAACAAGTGGGAGCTATATGCTAACCAGCAACTAGCAGAAGTCAAGGCGCATGTGACCCGAGGCCTGGTACCAGAGCAACCTAAAGAAAAAGAGGTGGAGTATTGTTGACAAATAGCTCTCCACAAAAATAAGGCGCAGCCCTAAGGGTAGTTAGGTGCACCACCATAATTACGAGTCCTCACACAGTACCAACGCACCATCTCCTTTCAACCTCCCCAAGAGACATCAGACACAGAAATCATCCTCACAATGGGGGCTAAGCTCAAGTCGGGCGCCCATTTTATGGTCAAGCTCGACGCCCGTCCAGACCTCAACTCATCTAATAAAGCCAACCACCAAAGTACACCCAGAAGAGGCAAAAATATAGGACAACGAGTACGATAGTACACCGATGGTACCATTTATTTTTACCTCGAATAAGGTGGCACGTCCCTATAAAAGGAGACGCTACCCACCCCACAACCGCAGGACGGAAACCAAAGCCAGCTCAAGCACCACCAGTGGACACATAGACCATGGCAGCTGATGTGTACTTACAAACTTGTAGATCACGAGAAGGCACCGTGTAAGAACTCGTAAACAAATCAGAACCTCTACATAGCAGGAGGACACCAGGATCTTAGGCACCACATGCTTGATTCAGACAGAGCAAGCCAATCAGGATTATCAGGCAATTCCGGGAAAGGGGGGACACTGCGTAAGAACTCGTAATGTCCCCCCGCCTCTGATGATGCATTCAGCAAGTAGAGGCGTCTGATAAATAAAACACAATGGCAAGGGAAAGAATAAGAAACCCCCCGTCAGAGCGATGCCTCCGACAAGGTGAATATCACCAACAAATTAAGTTCATCAGCAATTCGCCAGATAGGGCAGAAGGGAATGTACTACACTCTAAACAAGAGTTGAGAAGAAATTCATAAGTGTCATTACTACGCGCACCTCCTAGGGAATAAACCTCTGATTTTACAAATCCAAATTCTCGAAGGCAAAAGCCAAAATTTTACTTGAAATCATAAGCCAAATATAGCCAAAAATAAAAAGAACCTCCGACACTTGCCAGAGGATGTTCCTTACAAACGCAGGCTGGAATGGCATAATAAGCCTCCGCCGAAACTATAAACACCTCCGCAGCAAAGCAGAGGTAATAATACAAGGCTACGCAACGATAAGTGTAACCCATAAGCAGAGCCTCCGCAAACACCATGAAGACCTCCGCTGACAAAACAGACACCTCCGCCATAAGGCGGAGGTATTAACTAATCTACGGGAAAAATAAGTTACACCTAGCAGAACAAGCCTCCGCAGCTCAATTGTAAGCAAACCACTAACCCCGCCACGCCAATGATCTGGTGAATTCCGCCCTCCGGTCATCAAGGTCGCTAAGGACGAAATTAAACATGTCGTCCACCGATCGGAGGGGAAATGTAGCCCTCCAATAGCCCCAAAGCTCGCCGCTAACATAGACTCCATCGCGCATAAAGGTAAGTGGCTATACCTCCTACGCAGGCCCAAAACAGCAGACCTGCGTAGGGGTGATATTCTATTAAACTCATGTCTTAACAAAATAACTTAAGCTTTTTACAAGTGCCCTCACAAAGCACTGAAATGCAAAATAAACGCTCAAGACTAGGCCTGATTCCCAGCCTCTAGGCTACCTCCGCGTCATCTTAATCTGGTCTCGCCTCATCCTGGGTTTGTGCGGCCGCCGGCTGAGTAGCCCGGTCGGTGCCCGCTTCCGGAGGTGCGTCAGAGGGAATAGCAGGAGATGCCGAGGTAGAAGCACAACAACAGAAGAATCGGAGGTTGGTTGAGCTTGTGCCTGCGCAGGAAATGCACACATATCAGCATTAAGCTGAACAGAGACTAAAACCTAACAAAAGAAATCAAGTAATGAAGAGTGGCTCACCTGGAGCCTAGCCTCCGCCATAGCGGCAGCCTCAGAACGACCGTACTTAGACCAGAAATTCTTCATGAAAAAACGGACGGTCTTCTTGAGCGGCCTTGGGACATCCCAAGACGCCGGAGGCGCGGTGTCGCCAGGAAACTCGCAGTTCAGCATGTCGCTCGCACCTCCACCAAAAAGCAGTCTACATAAGTGAGTGGCGGAGCTCATGGTGCTAAAATCAGAGGCTCCGGCAACCAGGCAGGCAGATTCGACAAATTCTCCTTGATCCAGCAGAGTGTCCCGACAGCGCTCAAGTTAGGTGCAATGGCAGAGGTGAAACCACCGAACTGGCGCACTGTCGAGACGTAAGCCTCCACGATCTCACCACCTATAGCCTTGGCTCTCCCAAGCTGATTGCGCAAAAGCTCCGCCTCAGCCTTGAATGCCTCTGCTTCATTCTTGTTGGCCTCCAAAACTCTTCTCTCTGTGTCAAGCTCATCACGGAGGTTGTCGCATATCTCGGCCGCCTTTCTCCTCTTCTCCTCAGCCACAGCGTCCCCATCTCTGGCGTCCCTCGAAGCCTTTTCAAGCTCAGCAACCTTCCTGGACAACTCTTCAAGCTGCTGCTGACCTGCTTCTAAGGCAGAAAACTTAGTAGCAAGCTCAGTCTTCTCCTTCTCAATGCTCTCAACCACCTGCTTTAGATGATCGATAGCACGGTTGCACAGGACAACTTCCTCCAGGCCACGCAACTGAACAGCTTGAGACATGTGATGGCTTTGATAAAAAAAGGGGGGCAACAACGAAAACTCAAGTCAAAAACATCAGCACACACACAAAAAATCGAAGGCAGTCGGGTCTCCACTTACAACGCAATGGCGCTCATGCTGCGTCCGGAGCAGCTTCTCATATGGAATTTCAGCAAGGTATCCTTCAAAGCGGCTGGCACAAAAAGTAACAAGTTACAACAAACACCCAGACAAAAAAGAGGAAGAATCAAACGCCTGGTAAAAACAAAACCTTCGTAAAAAGCAAATAGATGACAAAGATTCTCCAACCACCCACCAAGCGGATCCTGGGTAGCACCTGATGCTAGGAAAGAGGTCATCAGCTACCTCCGAAATCAGACGCATAACGGAAGGTGATATCAAAAACAGAAGCGCTAGAGTACCTCCGACTGGCGTAGAAGTACCTTCGCCACGCCCAGCAGTCGCCGCAGGCACCGGAGGCTGCTCTAGGCCAAGTCGAGCAATATCAACACCCTCTTGTAACCTCAAGCCTCCGGTGCCTGCGATCAAGAGGACGTATGCAAATCAAGAGGACGTACGCAAGTTAAAACAGGCAAAACACTCACTCAAAGGGCCAAGATCAAGGAGACCAGCAAGCAATCTGAGCTCCTCGGCGGATGCCTCCCCAGCAGCGGCCTTCTCAGCGAGCAGATCCTTATAAGTCATGCTCCTCATGACCTCCGCTCCCGGCGACCACCGCACCGAGCCAGAAGGTACCTCGACTGCTTCCTCTTCTGCAAGATCCTCAATAACCACTCCCGGTGACCTCCGGTCCCTGGATACCTCCAGATCAGACTCAGCAGCTTCCTTGTCCCCAGCCACCTCCGCCTCAACCCTTTCCTCATCCTCATCAGAATTGGATTTAGAGTCATACGCACTAGGGGCCTGGGTTCCAGAGGGGCCAGAAGTGCCGACAAGGGCAGAGGGAGAGGACCCAGCAAAAGCAACAGGAGCCGGGACATTGGGCGGTTGCTGGATACTAGCTCCCACCAAGGGGGACCGCCCCAGTACCTCCGCATCGACGTCGGTGGCAACGGAAGTAAGAACATCAAGCGGGCGGCTAACCAAGGCCTCCGCCGAAGAGGGCTGACCCAATGCCTCCGCCCCCACGTCGGGGGCACTGACATGGGGCGACGCCATGAGGAGACGTGGTGCAGCTGGGCCAAGAGTAGCGACCCCTACCGACTCAGCATCAGCGGTAGAAGTAATTTGCTCGTCCTCAGCTACCTCCGTCGACTCGCTTCGAACAGATTCAGCGGAGGCAGAGGGACGGGCACCCTCCGCAACACGAGACCTCTTGCCGCCATGTGTAGGGGCCTTGTCAGACTTCCACTTCCTCCTCTCAGCCTTCGTAGTAGCAGCAGCACCGGCGGTCGCGCTGAGGAGCTTCCAGTCAATAGCTTTAACAACCTTTGAGGGCACTGCCCTCTCATAGTAATGAATCTAAAGCTCCTCAAAAATGCGGTTCGGTCGAGGCATGGTCCCGGTGGTTGACCTCCGCGCCACGAACTCATGATCAGAGATCTCACCCAAAAGCACGATTGCTTTCATCTCCACTTCATTCACAAAATCTTCCTCAGTCTTACCTTTGGGAAGAGAGAGACCGAACCAAGGGCACAGAACACCTTGAGTCTCCCCAAAAACAGGCAAGTCCAACGTCTCCAGCGTGAATTGCTTTCGGTCGCATGCCAGAGGCCAGTAACCGGCAGCAATGTATTCCTCAACAAGATCCCAACCTCCGGAGTAGCGGCAGGCCCAGGCAAACGCCTTCTGACAGCCTTGCCTCCGGGCACTTTGGCGGCTGCTGGGCTTCACGTTGGTGATCGGAAGCATGGGGTTCATCACAGAGGCGAGTGGAAAATGGATCGCCACAGTACCATCATCTTCCGCATACTTGGATCCATGAGTCTTGACATAGAACTAGTAGTCCATCCAGTCAACAGGATCCCACTTACCCCATTGGCACCAAGATATCTCAAGCCTTTCAGGTTGCTTCTGCTTGGCCATAAAGGAGCAGCCTCTGAACTGAGCTCTGACCTTTTGAGGACCAAAAGTCTTTGGGGTCTTCTGAAGCTCGTAATATTCCACAAAAGTATCGATATCGGGCTCACCTTCATGTGACTCCACAGCCCAAATGAACTTACTCAGATTTAGAAAGGCATGAGGAGTGAAGTAGTGGATCTGGGCATTGAACGCTTCAAGCACCCGCTTCACAAACGGGTGAGCAGGGAGACAGAGGCCGCAAGTGAAAAAGTCCCTGAAGACGACACCATACATATGACGGTCCCTGGGAACAGTCTCGCTACCCAGAATCTCGGCGTAGCCGTCTGGAATGAAGCCCTCCCTCACCAGGTCATCAATCATGCCCTGGGTCATCTTGGAGCGGCCAAAATCATAGGTTACCTCCGAAGGAGGAATATTCCTTCACAAAGGCATCAGGTCACTAACGGAGGCGTCTACGTCGGACAGGGAGTCGATGAAGTCTTACGCCTCCGCAGCCGCTAACATGCACTTCTCGTAGTGCTCGATGTAGCCACTCACTCCCACACCCTGAAGGGCATGATAAGGGCCAGAAAAGGGGTGGTGTCGGAGGCGAGATAAGCGCAGAGGTGCCATGACATGAGTAGTGCAGAGGCAAGCGATGCAGGCGCAGCGCAGAGAAAATAAGCAAAGGCGAGCGAGGGAGGGGGGGCTGTGCGAAGTCGTTTTCACCGCACCCCCCTTTATATAGGGGGGTGAAAAGCAGCCTCGGTCCCCTCGCCCCAACGGTCACATCGGACACGTGTACGGATGTCTGACGGGGACCTGATTTGAGATCAACGGTTGCGGAAGCAAAGACAAGAAAAATGGTAAAAGCAAGAAGATGAAATATCAGCTCAGCGAAAAATGAGCCAGGGGGGCCAAAGGCAGAGCCTCCGTGTACCATCACAAAAGTTGATGGCCGTAGGCCCGCCTCCGCTGGACTTAGCCCTCAAGGGGGGAATGTTGGGGGAGAGATGCAGAGGCCCACGGAGGCTACTCTGTTCCCCAGAAAAAATAGCCCCACTAGGGGAAGCGGCTCTGGCGTATCTAACCAATCTGACGATTCGCAAGGATTTTTGTTTCTGTGTGCAGCGGCACGACTGGAGGCTTGTCGGAGGTACGAACCTCTGATTTGGGTCGCGTGGCTCTAACCGTGAAGCTTGCTCGGGCGAGCCTGAGGATGCCTGAGCCGGCCTCAGCGGAGGTACCAGGCGCCCGAGCAGAGGCTCCCTGATCCTGGGGAACCGCCAGGAAAGGCTACCTCGGCAAGAGTCTCGGCCATCCCGCCGTGGTAGCGGAAGGCCGGGCGGAGGCGCCGGGCTCCCAGGCAGGGGATCCCCCACCTTGGAAGGCTGTGCAAGGACACTACCATGCAGGCGGCCTCCGCCATGACCGCCGGACGATAAGAAGCCGCGCGGAGGCTCTGAGTAGCGCCACGGAGGTCCAAACCCACCGGTGGTTCTCAGGCGTGAGGTGGGAGACGATTGGATTGGGCCAGCCCATTATGGAGAGTCCAGTAAGGCTGGACGGCCCAACTAATCACAAGACCGGCGCCAAACGGTGAAATTACCAGGAGGACTGGCGGGCCCACTGGTCATAGAGATAGAAATTACGGTTTCCCTTGGTGCAAGGGGACAAGATTGTAATTGTACCCTAGCGTGGTAGGTGAGGTGCTATAAAAGCTGACCCCCACCACTGTAATGAAGAGAGAGGTCTCTTGGTAGTTACGTTTTGGCCTACCGTGGGACCCACATTGTAACCATCCATTCAATACTGATACTTGACTGACGTCTTACTACCAAAACCTGCTGGGAAGGTGTTCCAACAAGCCATTTTGGCCGGCCGGTGGGTCGGTCATGGCCGGGTCTAGCTGCGTATTCATACGTGCCCACAAGATATCGAGCTATTTGAGGGTCATATGGCCGGGTAATGCGGCAGTAAAGCATATATGCGTACACGCATGCGCCGGCGGGCGCTGGAGATGCATATGTGCACATTTGAGGGTATATCGTCGGCTGATCTGGAACTGGCTCGATTAGCAGTTCGATATCGCGCAATACCCTCACCGCCGCGCCGCGCAGGACCGTGGGCCACTGACCGCCGGCGGCGAGCTCCGCACCAATAGGAGACGGGTAGTTTAGAAACCCGTCGGTGATTGAAACCCGTCTCCATATACCAATGTAGTTGAGACGGTTAACAAAAATCTGTCACTATTGAAGAACTTAAACAGACGGGCGTTTAGAATAGCCGGGGCTCTTATGAAGGCCCGTCTCAAATATCTTACTATGACCGACGGGCGTACTGTGGAGATTCATATTAGAGATGGTCCTTAGTACCACCCGTCTGTGCTAAGATTTCAGAGACGGGTGTGAATGACTGTCTCTAACCTCCCGTCATTTTTGTCACACTCTGCACTAGTGACACTCTGTGCAGTATAGTGTACAATCTACACATTAGCTTATCATATCCCAAGGATGCATGAAAAGTGTCTTCAAGATCGCACACATGCATGTTCAGCAGCCATGCCCAAACTTGTGATTAAAGGCCAGACATATTCATGGTTTATTCACTATACTAGATTTTAAAAAGGAATTGTTGACACCTTAATTAAATAAATTCAAATGAAAATGCTCTCAGACTAGGTGTTGAGTACTAAAACTTTGGTTTTGATAGTTTGTCCAGCCAAGGTTGTTTGAAAATTTTCAATCAGAATGTAAGAAATTGAAATAGGATTTTCCTTAGACAAATGGTATCAAATCAAAAGGTTTTCAACAATAAATTTGTAGAGCTTCTCAACATCTATGTCATTGGATAATTTAGAATTTAATATGTAAGGACTTCAAACTAAGGGCTCCTTTGGTTCATAGGGTAGGCACAGATAATTTACAGGATTGGCTTTCCTAAGGAAATATTCCTTTCCTTGCCTTTGGTTTATTGAAAGCATGGTAGGAAATCCATAGGAATAATGTAGGTACCCTATGATTTCATAGGAATTTTACAGGAAAAAAAACATCTACTCAGACCTCTTTGTTTTGCTGGCTTCTGCGTAGGATCGATGTAAAAAGGACTGCTGGCCTGTTGATGTGGACTGTTGGAGCATGTT
>DXKC01040651.1:0-11389 GCA_031170775.1 Cymbopogon citratus
TGCCTGACGCGCGTTCTGTCGACGAGATTCAGTGCACAGGCCGGCAACGCGCGTTCTGTCGACGATTGAGGCCGGCAAGATGTGAAAGATTTTGTCACGGCATGAGTGATGCTGCCGGAAATATTTAATCAACGTAGTTCAGCATGTAATATTTCCTCAACGTGGTTCAGCATGTAATACTTTATTCAAATGAAATTGCAACAGTACCTAGTACAAAAGTAAATGCCGTTCTTTGTTTACATCAAATCAAATGACAAGTAAAGTAAACACGACGACTTGGGATTATTCAGATATTGTACGAATATAAATCTGGGTGATGGTTCCAAAGGTGCTCGATCAGGTCTTCCTGCAACCGCATATGTGTTTCCTTGTTTCTTATTTATTGATGCGCTTCAATATATTCATCAAGCATGCGAGTACGCCGCCCACGAGATGGCTCCACATTGTCGCCTCCGTAATCAAATCGCTCATTGTGGTCGACCACGAATCCCTCATCTTCGACCATCATGTTGTGCATGATAACACAAGCCCTCATGATCAAAGCTAATGTCTCAATGTCCTAAAACCGAGCTCCGCCACGAACAATGGCGAACCTAGATTGAAGAACCCCAAAAGCCCTCTCCACCATCTTCCTCGCTGCTTCCTGCGCTTTGGCAAAGTATTGCCTCTTGTTACCCATAGGAAGAGCGATGGACTTCACTAAAGTAGCCCATGAGGGGTATATACCATCTGCAAGATAATAACCTATGTTGTAGTCATGGCCATTAACGGAGAATTTCACTGCTGGAGCTCTATCTTCTGCCAGGTTATCAAACAAAGGAGATCTATGAAGAACATTGATGTCATTATGAGACCCGGACATCCCAAAGAAAGCATGCCATATCCAAAGGTCCTCTGAAGCAACAGCCTCCAAAATGATGGTCGACTTATTCACATGGCCCTTGTACTGACCCTGCTTGTCATATGGACAATTCTTCCACGCCCAATGCATACAATCAATAGACCCAAGCATTCCTGAAAATCCTTTTTTCTCACCCATTGCAAGTAAGCGTGCTGTGTCCGCCTCATTGGGATATCTAAGGTATTCGTCTCCAAACACCTCTACAACTGTACGAACAAAGTGACGCAGGCTTTCGATCACTGTTGTTTCAGCAATGCGAACGTACTCATCTGTCGCATCTGCAGCAACTCCATAACTGAGCATACGCATTGCGGCAGTGACTTTTTGGAAGCAACTCGCGCCAAGAACATTCGCTACATTACTTTTCTGCTGGAAGTAGTCATCGTGCGCTTCAACGGCATTCATTATGCGTAAGAAAAGATCCCTAGACACTTGTACCTGAACAAAAGAAAACAAAGGATTGGAAAAAAATAATATTTGATCACATAAAACAACTTAATCTGAAATTAAAGAGCAAGATCCTTCTGCGGAATAATTCGGGCCCGTATGTTGGATTATCAGCCAAATAATCTTAAAACATCCTGTCATGACCGGCTTCTCTATCACGAAAAATAACTCTATGACCTTTGACAGAGCCACCATGAGGTCCTTTTTCCTTGCTAGCGGTTTCAAGAATTTGACCGAGCGATGATATCAAAGAAGCATCATCATCGGATGATGAATAATCTAATTGCTTTTGGGAAAGGGAACTCTTCCTAGACATGATTCCTATTGTAGTTTTGTAAAAACAACAGCAGCATAGATCAGTAAATAAAATACGGATGAAGGTGATGCAGCCTAGAAACAACGACATGGGGGACTTGTTAGACAGTACCCCACTGTAGATGGCAGAGTTGATCGAGGTAATTCTGACCTTCACCCACGGCCGCCTCCCTTCAAGCGATGAAAAGGTACGCTGCGCCTCCCTTCACACCAAGATCCAGTCACGCGATGAAGCGCAGCGGCGGCGGCGTCATGATGTGTCGCACCAGAGGGGGAGAGAAGGATCGGTAGTTGGAAGATGTATGTGTAGTTGGGATGTGGGCCTTCTTTTTGTATTTTGGCAAGCCTAAATGGCAAACTATTGGAGATGGACAATTTTTTCACTTGCCAAAACTTTTAGCAACTTGCCAAAACTCCAAATTTGGCAAACAACTTTTAGCAAATTGTTGGAGATGCTCTAATGCTTTAGGTTATGTATGTCTTCTAATGATTTAGGTTCAGTTAAAACTGCAACAAATTGATGCAAGCTAGGCTTTAGGTGTGCTAGCTATCTAAATGGATGAATGTTGTTGCCTGGCTTGTGATGATTTCTGTCGAAGTTGAAATGTTTCTTTTCCCATGTTCGCAGAACTATAATCAATCTTTTATGCCTGGATCTATGTTTGTGTCTTATTGGCAAGTGATGAGATGAACAAGCCCAAAGGATATAGAAATTGATGTTGTGTGACTGATCCTGAATGTTATTCCTTTTTAATGTCATCTGATTCTGTTGAGCCATATACTTACCTGCGATTTGCTTTTTAACATTTCATAATGCTATACCCAATCTGCCCATTAATGAGGCACTCATTCAGCAACCTGACTGGCAATAAAATACTCTGAAGAACTGCATCCCCTGAAATATGATCAAAAGAGTTCGGGCTGAACTCTGTTTGAACTCTGATTGTCCAAAGAGAATGCCTGTAAGGGCTCCATTTGTGCCATCTCAGGTTTACTCTGATTACCATTGCTACGATGCACCTGTTCTCCTTTCCTACTCTGCTTTTCTTTTTTTTTCCCCTTGTGAAGGCCAATCTGCACACTGGGACATAGGTCAGTAGTGCTGAATGATGAGGGTTCTAAATTGGAAAGAGCAAGCCTGATTGCAGTATGGACATATTGGCCCTGTCCTTTTCCTGTTTTTGTAGGCTGAATGAACACATCTGTATTCCATATATGTTGCAAATGATGTTTCTAGTTTTAGATTGAAAGCTAACTGTCTTACGTTCACCGTTTAGTTGGTCGTAGTTGGTGTTGTTTTCATGATAGATAGCTTGTTCAGATTTAGTGAAGGTCCTGCTTCAATAGATGTTTTGTGTTATTGACATTGAAATATGAAGTATGGGGAACAACTGTTTCATTGTAATTGGAGACTTCTGTTTAGAAAAAGAACTTACTTGTAGGTGCAGATTACTCGCTTTCAGCACTAACAATTATTGTTCATTGTAACAATAATCTGTATCTGAGCCAGGTTCTTTGTTACAACGATATATAGCTGAGTCAGGGCAGTTCACAAGAAAATAGTGTACAGCAGTAAAACTTAGCTGTCTATACTCTGCAGTTTGATACTAGAGAACTTTGAAGGTGCTTCACCAGTAACTCTAGTACCAATAGGTTACACTTACACCTTTTTCTTTTTCCTAATGAGGTTCGAATTTTTTATGCTCTTCAAATAAAGCTGTAGGTTAGAGCCTGGGCAACCTGGAGGCAAAATGCTGATAGTACATGAAACAATTAGGGAAATGAACCCCCATTTCATACAGAAGTCTGAAGGTATTGAGCATATACAGAAGTCAGAAGGTATCGCATGAAACAATTAGAAGAATCAATGAGGAATGTGATGTTGGAGACTGAAAGTCGTGTCAGCTATGGAGCATATACAGAAGTCAGAAGGTATTGCCATCTTATTGCATGGCTCACTGGTTACGCTTTTCCTGCTGTCCCTTTTTTCTTGTCATAAAGATCACTATGCACACTGGGGTCAATACTAATACTTCTGAATGTTGAAAGAGGGAACCTGATTTTAATAAACTCCCGATGCATTCAGTTTTGACGTAGGAGCTCATACTATTCGTTTAGTCATTTATTTATCATAAACTCCTATAAGCTAAGACCCACTAATCTATTTCTCTAGCCTATCCTTGCGCCACATTATCCGCTTACATCATCAATCTAAACAACCATCCACCAGAAATTTGTTCATCCATTCATGCTGCGTGTGCGTATGGTGTCTGATCGTGTCTAGGATTATTACCTCTTGCCGTGCCCAACAAATCCAATGATGAACACTAAGGACTAATAAGAAACTACCATCACCATCAATCTCCCTCCACGCACATGCACTTCAGTGCCTGTACTAAGACCCCTTCATGCTTAGATTCAAGGCTACTGCTAACTGAACTTTTAGTGCTAAAAAATGCCACCACCAACTACTGTGTCAGTCTAATAGTCTCAAAGTCCTTCCATCTGCTTCCAGTCATACAACATCTGACCTTGGCAGACCATGCGGTTGCCCCTTTGCTCATCTGTATGGCATGCAACAGGGAGTCAGGGTAAGAAAGCCACTCGATGTCATCTTTTTTTTTTTTTTTTTTTTTTTTGCGAGTGGCCACTGGATGACATCAGTCGATCTGCATGTCGCTTCAAAGTTGTTCCATTTTAAATCATCCATTCTTTTTTTTAACCGAGTTATGTTTTTTTATTCTTCAGGTGTTAGCGGTTCCATGTACACCAATTTGGAATCTGGTCATGTGTCTTCCTTGGTACTACTTTGAATTGCTTTCTTTAATGTGTGAAATTTTCTTTGAGATTGTACTCTTTCAAATTGCCTATAAATGTTTATATGATTAATATATGCTCCATGGTAGAATTTATGTGTATAATTTTCTCCATTAAACCTATGTTTACTTGAGTTTGTATCTCAATACCCACGGCAACGCGTGGCGTATTCACCCAGTTATACATAAAGTAAGAAAGCTTGTGTTGGCCCTTTCTGAACTGCCAAATTTTAGTGGAAATCATAACACGCGCTCGTGCCCGACCGAGCCCATGCCGAAGACATAGAAGAAGATGGTGGCGGTTAAGGTTTCTGTAGCAGAACCGCCCAATTTATAGAAAATTAAGTAAAGAAAACAACCACCGACACGATTGTTCTTCGTACTTAATATCCAATAAACCCGGTAGTCCGTGAAATCTCGTAAGATTTCAAACTTTTCCACAATTACAATTAAGGATCGTAATAATTCAGCAGGTTACCATTCACAAGTCACATCCATTCTAATATAAATCAAAATAGAAGTATCAGAGTGCGAACTTGAAAGCAGTTATTACATACCATAGTTTTAAAACTATATTTGTAGCGGAAGTCTTACCACACACTAAGTTTAGAATACGAGTGCCAACGTATAGTCATTTTCCAACAACAGCAGAAGATGAGATATTGAATGACCTTGCCTATGGCCTATACATCATCCCCAACGGGGTATAGATAGTTGATACATCACCAAACATCACGTCATCATCTGCAAAACAACATAGGATAGAATCTTGAGTACAAGAAGGTACTCAGCAAGACTTACTCGTCATAAACCAAAATAAAATGACTCCAAGGATTATGCAGGCTTTATGGTGGTTTGGCTTACCTTTTGCTAAAAACTGTATTTTCTTACTTTCTACTCTGAGTGAATATCCATATTAAGTTGTTAGTCTATTTACTAATTGATGAGCTATCCTTATAACATTCATAAAAGAGGATCAACCAATAGGTGATTTAAAACAAACTTTCCAAATGTGCCGAAGCAAATCATCCTGTCAACACCATCACATTAGGGGGTTTATAGTTATGTAGCTGCCCAAGTCAAGTGTCCACTAACCAGGGACGATGGCGATTCGAATCGGATTCCAACTCAGCTGAGGGGGTATTCCCTACACAAACCGCACTCGTTGTTCCGATGAGATGTAGGTCACCGAACACACTATTCGGGTCAAGTCGCGGGATGGATAGAGCCATCATAACCGAGAATCGCACACTGCCTTTTGCAACAAGGACTTACTATCTGTTCCCGATCGCTCCGCTATTGGCGGAACGCGTTTACGTGATATGATGCAGTGAATCCATTCCCGGCCCGAATAGTTTATCGGCTTCAGGGTCGGAATGACTTATCCTTCCACTTAAGTATAGGGCATAATTCAACGTGACAATGAGGGGCTATACTCATGAGTGTACATAAGGAACACCACACCAACCACGTGGGCCCCTGTCGATTTAGCAACGAGGATGATTCCCATGAACCATCAGGCACGATCAATAGTAATCACCTATATCTCGCAGGCGATGTTAGATCACCCGATTTCTATCGGTCTAAGCCAAATAAGCATTAACGGACTCGTATACCATAGGTAATATATGGTGGGATAAAAGAGCAGGGTAAACAAGGTATAATGCAGTAACGGTTTCACCCAACTCCTATAAACTTAATGCAGCATAACAAAAGCAGTAAATAAGTTAATAAGTTATTGCAAACCGGGAGGATGCTCCGGGGCTTGCCTTCAGAAAGGATGATCGGTGCTCCGGAGACTCAGGAAGCTCAACAGCGAATCTTGCGCCTTCTGGGACTTTCTCGGACTGCACCTCCTGAAGATTCATCACTTCCACGAACGGCTCGACTCCATCGATATCACTCTATCTAGCGATCCTATTATGTATGCATATTGCTTGTAGTTGAATACAAGAAATGTATATGAAAAGATGGCATATGATAAGGATGAATGCTTTCATATGCGCGGGCAGATGTTAATAAAGAGACAAGCGTGTCTATTTTACTTTACCGCGTAGGTACATATCTCTTCTTTGGTAGAGAGGGACTCACTAAACAACTACTCGTAAACATCCTATTCATCACACCAAACTAACCCATAACTATCATTAGGCCCTAATTACCTTTCTTATTTAATTATCACTAATAAGTAAATGCTAAGATTCAAACATCAACACACTTGCTATGGATCATCATCCTGTTTATTGACCCATAGACAACACACAATCCAAAGTCACACAATCCCTAAGTTAATTGCCTAAGTAACTAACTAATTACTTAATTAACTAATTAATTAATTAATTAATTAATTAAGCATAAATTATAAAATAATTCAACTTCTTCAAAATAAGCCTAAAATTTTTGTGAAGCATTATCTTGGCCTAAGATGATGGCAAAACAATTTTTAAGATTTTTTGATAATTATTTTAACCTAGAAAATTCATGGAAAGTCCATTTTTTAATTAAAAGAAGTAATTTTATCTATTGCAAAAAGTACTCAAATTTGGCATTTCATATTTTTTTATAGAATCTACGTCTCATGAAAAGGCTACCCAAAAATTCTCATAATTTTTGCAGCTATAATTATTTTTCTACAAAATAAATAAATATCAATACTATTTATTGCTTTAAGAAATAAAAATAGAAAATGAAAAAGGAACACCCGGGCCTGATTTTGGCCCAGCACGGCCCAACAGGTCGGGCCTTTGGCCCACGACGACGCACGACGACCGGCCGGCGAAGCTCGCCGTGAAGCTCGCCGGCGGCGGGGTCTCCGGCCCTAGGGTTTGGCCCTACGGCACCTACTAAGCAAGGCGAACATGCTGGGCTACTCTACGTGGTGGCGGACGCGGCGGAGCAGCATCGGCGACGACGATGGCGGCCCGGCGACCCGGCGACTACGACGCGGTAGGGACCAAATGGACGGAACAGACGCGTGCGGGAGCTCACCGCGAGCACGATGCGCTCGAAGCACGGAGAGGTTGTAGGTGAAGGTTCCTCGGCGGCGGAGACGTTGGCGGCGAGCTCCGATGGCACGGACAGCGTTCCGGCGTGTCCTGTGCATCAATCGAAGAATCAAAGGAAGCATTAGGTGCGCAAGGAAAGGGCGCGCATGTCTGCAAGACGAATTGGCGAACGGACTAATGACGATGACAAACGGTGGTGACGAACTCGTGGTTGCCCAGCGGCCGGCCATGAGGAAGATGACGGCGTTTAGGCGCCTCGCTTGATCAGAGCTTGCATTTCTTGGCCCAGGCAAAGCGCAAGGACCAGGCGAACAAGGTGGAAAGACGGGACGGGGTGTGGTGGCACGACGACTACAGCGGCGGGCGGCGGAACAGAGGAGGGGAAGAAGAAGGTGCCCGCGGCGGCCGGTCCGATCTTTTAAAGAAGGCGGGAGTGAGCGGGGAGGCTTCACGTGGACCAGGGAGCTCCGAGAAGGGCGAGGTGGCGAGAGAAACCGGCCAGAAGGCCGTGGAAGGTCACCGGCGGCGAGGTGGCGGCCGCCGGATGGAGGTAGAACTGTACTTGGGTTATTTACAAAAATGCCATTGGGCTTCAAATTGAAATTACTCAAAATTTTGCGTAGCAACTTGAAAATCTCTAAAAATAAAAGTTGCTCCTTTTAATGAGATTAACAACTTTGCTTAAAGAAGTATATCAAAATTCTTTGTAGATTTTGAAATTCAAATTCAAACTTGAAATTATAAAAACCCTAAATTGCCCCCTTTTGAATTTCTCCAAAACTTATATAAGAACTTGAAAATCTTCAAATGTAAAGTTTTCCTAACTTTTTAAGACCTTCACTTTTGGTATAGAAATCATTTTGAAATTATGCTCCCATTTTGAAATTTGAAATAAGGGTGACATTTGAGATTTGAATCAATTTGAAATTACTTTAAATTTTATATGGAAACTTGAAAAACTTTGAATACCAAGTTTGTTTATCTCAAGGAGATCAACAAAGTAGCTTTTTGGATCATAGCCAAAATATGCTTAGATTTTAAATTATAGAAAAGGGGATAAATAAAAAAATAGAATTTTAAACCTTTTTTTTTATAATTCAAACTCAATTTGAATTCCAACATAGAAATAGACTAACTAAAGCTTATTCAAACATTCCACAACCTAATCAAACCACATCACACCTATTTGACTAAAACACAAGCAACCTATATATAAAAAATTATTTAATAAATGCATTTCAATTTAACTAATAATAATGCTTTACATGCATATGATTACGTGATTGAAATTTTAATTACTTAATAACATCGAGGATGTTACAGTTTCCAGCGGTGGCGGGGTTAGACTTCTATTCACCGGCAGGCTTAAAAGAAGGCTTTGGGGCGGCATTTGTGACACGGTGGTGGAGGTAGGCGACACAACGGCAGGGCGACAAAGGTACTGCCCGCTGGGTGGCACAAGAAGGTGATTAGGTAGCGCTAGCAGTAGGGTGCCGTGGCGTAGCTTGTCGGCGCCCTACCTTGGCATTAGGTTGGGCGGGTCCAGGGGCAGGAGGTGTGCGGCGGGACCGGGGTGGGAATTGGGCGACGCAACCGGTGGCGAGGCAGTCACTAGCTGGGGCGAGCGTAGAAGGAAGCAAGTGAGGCAGGCAAGGTGTGCGGACCGCAATTCCACTTCCGTGGGCGACCGCGCGGTTCGCTGCGCGCGGTCGATCCAGCGGAGTGTTGTCCGACGCTGCCTCTGCATGTGTGGTTTTTTTTCTGAGTGCTGATGTCACGCTGATGTAAGCAGAAAAAGGAAGTATTTATTTTTGACTTGCTATAATTTTCGAACTTTGTATCCGTTCTTAATTCCGTTTGCACCGGTGTGAACGAGGCGAACAAATCTATATCCCACTTGAATATGTTTTGAAGAATTTTTTTCACTTTTTTATACTGCAGTCATTGTGTGGATAATTTTTATTACGATTTTCTGGTACCTAAGTTATATGTACAAATTAGATTGTAACTTTATAACGTTAAAGATCACACAAGTTATATGTATAAGTTAAACGTATAAGTTATAAACGGAAAGTTATGAGTCTGGATTTGTAACTTTGGTTTTCTTTTGCTAAAACGTTAAAATCATGTGTTTTCACGTAATAAGTCAAATGTATAATTTTAAAGTATAACTTAGAAACATTAAAGATCATGTAAGTTATGTATATAAGTTAAATTATAAGTTAGACGTATAAGTTGTAGAATGAAAATTATGTGACCGGATTTGTAACTTTTTTCCTTTTGCTAAAATAGAAAACTTTCTTAAAAAAAAGAAAGTTGCGGAAATTTTTTTGCCAAAAATGAAAATTCGAACGCTGTCCGATATTGACCGCTAGTTTTGATTCTCGTGGGCGACCGCGATTTAGCACGCCCGTGTGCGTGTGCGGACTAAGAAAGAAGGTGGTTGTGAGAGGAGAAGAGGGTGCGACCAATCACACCTGATCTGTTTCCAAATTTTGGACGGCCCGATATACCAATGCCTCCAAACTTTTTTTTCCCATCATTCAGTCTAAGTCAGAAAAAATATGATTCAATTCTATTGGACCTTCACTATATGTAATTTTAGTTTCAAACGAGTAATCATAATGCTATCTAATCGCCCCCAATTGATCTTCGAGAAATTGAGAATTTGGCCATTTTCGGAATTGGACTTTCCTACTTTGTTATCCCTCCCTGGAATAGGATTCACTGCTGTAGACTTTTTATTCCATAATTACCCCTGCCTTTGTTTGGACTAAAACAGCCAGTGTGTTCGACTGGGAACGGAACGACGGAACGGAGACGGACTCGAACGGATCGAGCTGAGCGAGCGACGCGCTCCGCCTGGCCGCCGCCGCCGCCAGGGCTCGCCAGCGCCGCCTCGCACACACCGCGCCCCCCTCGCCATTGCTGTCTCCCGCCCGGCCCCGCCGCCGCGGAGACCGGGTGCCGCCAGCGCGCGCGCTCATCCTGCCCCACTTGTTCCACATCCGACCTCGCCACATGGATTGCAGCTGCTAGGGTTGAAATCAAACGCCATGGATCTTATTCCTCGGTATGTGCTCCCTTTCTCCTTCCAATTTCGTCAAACTTCGTTTGGGAAGCCAGTAGACCTAGCTCTGCGAGTAGTATGCTAACCTATGTTTTTAAGGCGGTAAGGCGAGCTGCGGCGCTCGACCCCCTTCCAGACGCCTAGGCGCTTAAGGCGCTAGGCGAGGCGACGCCATACATCTAAGCACAAGCAGAGCAAATGCTACTTGAATATAGTGCAGAGCATCGATACATCTAAGCACAAGCAGAGCAAACAGAGCAAAGGGTCAGAGCAGAGCATAGGTGGTCGAGCACTCGATACATCTAAGCACAAGCAGAGCAAAGGTTCAGAGCAGAGCATAGGCGCATCTAAGCACAAGCAGGGTAGTAGAACAGAGCAAACAGAGGAGTAGAACAGACCAGCGATGCAAGGAAGAGAAATCAAAATTAGAAGAGGACGGGGAGGCACAAATCAGGGGGCGGCTCCTCGTACCTGTGTGACACGACTTTTTCCTTCCCCCCACCGCACGGACCAGCCAGGAGTCGCGGACGAGCGGATTCACAGCAGGATTTGCAAGACTCGCGGTCGTGGACGGGGCAGAAATCGCGGAAGTCGCAGATGGGGCGGGAATCGCGTCGGTGGAAGTCACACTCGTGGACGGTCGGAAGACGAGCAAGCGGCGCCGACGTGGGTAGCGGTCTCGGGTCACAGGCTCTGCCGACCCTCCGCCGCCGGACGCTCGATTTCAGGTCAGCCGCCGCCCGCCGCGCTCTTCTCTCTCCCTCTCGCCTCCCGTTCCTTCCCTCTCTCTCGATTGGCCCGAGTGAGATGTGGATGCGACTTTTGGCGGAGGTAT
>DXKC01040993.1:0-11796 GCA_031170775.1 Cymbopogon citratus
TTTTTTTCTTCCTCCTTCTTCTCATCAACATCTTGATCAAACTTCTCATATGTCAAGATCTCCCCAAGCAAATCATTAGGCTTCTTTATTTCAAGCCCATCTCTTTGTAACATCATAATCTATATCTTGAATTTCTTGGGTAGGCTTATCAAGAATTTGTGACAAAAGTCTTGATCTTGTGTCTTGTGCCCCAATGTCTTGAGATCATTCACAATCACTTGCAAGTGATGAAACATCTCTAAAATGGTTTTATCATCTTTCTTCTTGAAGTTCTCAAACTCACTCTTGAGCCCATATAACTTGGCACTCTTCATAACTTTTGTGCCCTCATATGTTTCACTCAACCTTCTCCACACCTCATGAGCGGTGTCCAAGTCCTTGATGCCCTCAAATATCTTTGTGTCAATAGCATTGTAAATGGTATTGAGAGCCATTTTATTGCAAGTTCTATTTGCTCTATCTTCATCGGTGAGGTGAGTGGGATCAATGATAGCAAAATCATTCTCGGTGACATCCAACACTATCTCATGTATAGAACCAAGGTGCATGCTCATCTTTCTCTTCCAATGATCAAAAGAACTAATGCCATTAAAAAAATGTGGTTTGCCCCCAACATGATTGAACATAATTTGAGCCATTCTTTACATTGAAGGATGTTAAGCCTTGAATTAAATGGTGACCACGGTTCTGATACTACTTGTAAGGTCTAGGATGGCTAGAGGGGGTGAATGGCCTATAAAAATTTCTACAAAACCACTAAGCAACTTTGATTAGTATAACAAATGGCATAAAGCGAGTTCTGCTTAGCCCACAAGGTGTTGCAAGCCTCTTATCCACAATTCTAGTATGACTATAGTCTTTAGTTCACACAAAGGCTATGTCGCTACTTTCTACTCTAGTGAGCAAGCTAGAACACTACCATTATACAAGCTAAACAAGCTACACTAGAAAAGTAAGTGCAAAGAGGATAGAATTGTTATACCATCGGTGAATAGTAGATGTCGATGTAGCCAATCATCAAGATGATATACAATCAATAAAGCACAATCAATCACCAGGAGACAAAGATGACACAATGATTTTTCCACCCGATGTTCACTTGTGCACCGACAAGCTACGTGATCGGTTGTGTCAACCACCACCTAGATGGTTCCTCATGTGACCCTCAAGCGACTTGCCCCACAAGGCAATCCCCTGCAAGGAAACTGCAAGACACCACTCTCAAGTGAGGTACTCAATGACACGAGCAATCCATTAGAGATGCAATTAGACGCTCAATCGGGGAAGCACGAGAACCCCTCGCAAATTAACCGTAGGTGGGCAAGAACAATCTTCAACTCTTTCTAACGCCTCCAACAACCTCCAAGACGGCTAGGAGCGGTACTCTCCAAGAGTAACAAGAAATCCACCGGTTGAACGATCCGTAAGTGCCACTAGATGCAAACACACATGAAAATGCACTTGGATCACTCAATCTCACTCAAGATTACCAATCAAGCAAGAGAGATGTGTAAGAGGGCTTTGCAACAGCTCATAATGGTGTATAGAATGTCCAAGAATCAAGAGAGATGGCCATGCCCCGGCCAAGTCCTATTTATAACCCCCTTCGACCCCTGTGCCGGACACGTCCGGCGCGTGCAACACGCGCGAGCCAAGCCACTGCTGAGCCTGCTCAAACAAAGAACCATCGGACGCGCCAGACGCCAAGCGTCAGGAGCGTCCGGCGCGTTCACCTTCAAACCGTGCGTAAAATGCCCAGTGACCGTTGGAGCGTCCGGCCAGTGTCCAACGCTGGACCTCCGGACGCGTCCGCCAATCCGCTCAGTTTACACCCTCTCTATGTAGTGTCCGAAGCCACACCGAATGCGTCCGGCGCCAGCATCCGACGCATACAGTAGAGAGCGGGCCACGTCACCTACTGAGACCGCCAACCCTTCATGAGACAGAGAGCAGATGGACGCGTCGACGCCCCTAGCGCCGGACGAGTCCGACGCGACAGTTAGTTCACCCGCGAAAACACGCCAGATCTCCGGACGCGTCCGACACCATACGCCAGACACACCATAGCATGAGCCCCAGCAGACAACACACACCGGATGCTGGACCAGCGTCCGACGCTCCCTGGTTCAATGTCTGACACTTAAAATTCAACAATTCTCAAGCCCAAGTCGATGCAACCTTCACCACCTTTGCAAATATGCCAACATTACTAAGATTACATCTCCAATGTGCTTGTGTGTTAGCATTTTCATAATTATTTTCAAAGGATTTTTTGATTAGCACACTAGATCCTAATGCATCAACATGAATGAGCGACCTAGTGGCACTTAGGAACCACAACCAAAGATTTCCCCTCTTAATAGTGCAGCTATCGATCCTAAACCACTCAGACCCTCTATGGTGTCTTGAGTGCGAATCAAAAGGGCCCTATAGCTTTATACATTTGCCTTGAGCCAATTTTGCCTTCTCAAATCCATCAACCCCCAAGTCTTGAGCACTTGGTCATCTTCTAGGATCACACCATCCATCCACCATGATCATCACAAGCTGCTCACTTGGCTAGGACTACCTTATCTAAATCACCCACTTAGATCAAAGGTTAGTCCTTGGGTTTCATCAATTAGCCAAAACCAAACTAGGGACATTCACATGGTCCAACATACAGCAGCATTTGCATTACGTTAGCTAGAATGGATGGTGCAGCAGGGATGTAGAGATAACCATTGGTGAAGATCAGCCCTTGGTCCCGCTCACTTGGCTAGGACTACCTTATCTAAATCACCCACTTAGATCAAAGGTTAGTCCTTGGGTTTCATCAATTAGCCAAAACCAAACTAGGGACTTTCATATGGTCCAACATACAGCAGCATTTGCATTACGTTAGCTAGAATGGATGGTGCAGCAGGGATGTAGAGATAACCATTGGTGAAGATCAGCCCTTGGTCCCATATGGCACTACTCCCCCATCTCCGATGAACGTGTCCTCGCACTGAAACACTAGCCAGGTTGGGAAGATGGCAAGGTTGTTGGTGTAGTCATTCTCGGTGAGGCCATCACGAATGCCGATGTCGATGAGCCCTTTATCGACAAACATGTAGTCACCAGTGTTGAAGATGTAGTCATTTGGAGCTTCGGTGCCTCCCATGCTGGTGTCGATGTAGAGTTGTGGCATGGTTCTCGGTGTAGACGGATGGTTGGCGATGTTGAGGATGATGTAGCCCAGAGAGGGATGACACATGGCCATTGGTATCAGAATTAATGTGAGCATGTTTCTAGGAATAAACTCACCATTAAGAAAGTCATTTGGTGAGAAGCCAGATTCGTTGTGGTCGAGGCCGGTTCAGATGTCCTTGACTTGATTTGACCATGTTGGAGTCCGAACCATTTACTCGGTAGTGGTGGACTTGATTTGGATTGCACCATTACACACAGGAGCTAGGCGAAGCTTGTTGGTTGGACTGCCGAGATTGTTGAGGTTGTGGTAGTTACTAGCAATTGGCAATAGCTCCATTGTAGGCATGTTGTATGCCGTTGAAGTCGCTGATGTTGTGGGCGAACCTCCTATCATAGACATGGTGTGCCAAGTAAGCATGACGTACCATGTGACGACGATCATGATAGGGAGGTTGCACATCATTTGTCGAACGACACGTGGGGCAAAGTTGCTGACAAAATGGATCCCCTTGAGGTCTGCATCCTTGTTGTTGCTCTGAATGTTAGGCAGCAGCAGGTGGTTGTTGTCATCATGTGTCAGCTCAAAGACGATGACCCGAGGGTAGCTGTTGATGTAGATCTGTTCTGTCTCTGCAGTCGGGTTGTCATTGGCGGCGTCTAGATCTGACCTGATCTGAGAGACGATGACAGTTGTAGTCATGGCTAGTGTAGTCGATATCTCCATGCTCATGGCCGCCTTAGATCGAGGCTGGCGCTAGCTGGATCTCCTTTGTGGGCTCTTCCTTGCAGAAGAGCTTGGCGCCCAGCTCGATGGTGATCTCCGTAGTGCCAGATGAGAGGGATTCCATCGTAGTTGCGGTAATGGAGATTTTGTTGGTGGCGATTCTAACCTGATGGATCTCTGCAACAACGTTGTCAAAGGCAGCATCTAAATCTTATCTGACTTATTGGATCTCTACAATGGGGTTGTCGATGCCGGTGTTCAAATCTGATCCAGTTTGGGTGCCGGTGTTGGTGATGCCGTGATCATAGACGATTGGAGGGTTGAAGATCTTGGTAGTAGAGTTGCACACCTGTAGTGTGCTCTACAGCAAGCTGCTATTGTTATCGTTGAGGGCCTCATCCTTGTCATTGTTGATAACCAGATCTGGATGCCGAAGGAAGGGCAGCGTGTTGTTGATGGCGGATTTGTTGGTGTAGATCAAATCTTGTTGTTTCTCCACGACATGTTTGTTGAAGATAGTGCAGAAGTTAACGATCTCCTTCTTCATGTCATCAATGGTGGAGGAATAGGACAAAATCTCCTTTTTAATGTTAGCGATCCGTTAGGGTGATGAATCGTACCTTTGTTCCTCATTATGGGTAGAATCCACTGGTGTCCGAGGATCAGATCCGCTCTGAATACTAGTTTCCATGGTCCTTGGCTGTGGGTGCCCGTGACTACGCTTTTTGTGGCCATATGGGAAGTGTGAGCCGCGGCTGGCAGGAGAGGGGGAGGCGACGTGTGAGAAGAGGGCGACGGCAGCGCTGGGCAGCGGCGTGCAGTGGCTAGGGTTTGGAGGGAGAGAGAGACGCCCGGAGAGGTAGAGGAGAAGGCCGAGGCTTACAAAGGGGGAAGGGGATTAGAGCCTTGCGGCTACTACTTCTTTTTTAAGATTCAACGGTTACATGATCCCTTACATTTATAGTCATGGGAAACTTGACATATAAATAAACTTTACAATATGGGATTAATCTAGTGCGGGAACGACGGCGCGGCGACGGCCATGGTGGTTGCTTGGCCGCATGGCCCTATTGGGCATGCGCACATGGGCCTTGGCCCTTGGCGTGTTACAGTTTTATTTATACTATATGCTGATAATTGCTACATGTCTTTTTTTTAGATTACACAGTACAACGCAGACGTCCAAACATACGCACACTCACCCTATGAACACACGTACGCAAACCTTACCCCTATGATCATCTCTGAAGGACTGCGCCGACAAATCTTGAAGTTCACGAAGTCACCACAGGCGTCTCGCTGTCGACGGGGACGTCGCCTACCACTTAATGCATAGCGCCGGAAAATCCTGGAAAAATACCAGGAAAAGGTGCGAGCATCAGGATTTAAACCCTGATGGGTAGGTTCTGCCACAAGGAACCCAATCAGCTGAAAAAAATTGCTACGATACATTATTATGTCTAAAAAAGTAAGTACATGTTAGATTCCACTATTTTAATTACCTCTTCAAGAAAATGAGCGAAACACCTGCATGTGCAATACATTATACTTTAAAGTTTCCGGTCATTGATACTTTATGTTTTGCTGACAAAAAAAAAACCCATTTGCTGAAAAATAATGAGGTAGAGTAGAATCAACAAGAACAGGGGAATTTTTTATGCCTATTAGTGACTGCATCAGTTCAGCCGGTATCTTTCAATTTAAATTTGTTTTACCTATAATATGACCTTCTGTCTTTGTTGTTCAGCACAAACTTATGGCAGAAGCAGTGCTCCTTGCTGTCACTAAGATTGGTTACGTTCTTGGAAATGAACTTGCCAAGCCATTATCTCGAAAAGTTCAAGCTCTGAGGGTACTCCCACTGAAAGTGGATCAAATAAGGATGAAACTGACAATCATGAGCATAGTTATACAGCAGATTGGCACAGTCTACCTTACAGATGAGCTTGTCAAGAGCTGGATTGGGGAGGTCCGGAGGGTGGCTTACCGTGTTGAGGATGTAGTAGACAAATACTGGATTGGGGAGGTCCGGAGGGTGGCTTACCGTGTTGAGGATGTAGTAGACAAATACTCATACCATCTTCTTCAACTAGAGGAACAAGGGTTCCTGAAGAAGTATTTTGTCAAGGGTACTCACTATGCCAGTGTTTTAAGTAAAATTGTTGATGAGGTAGCGGAGATAGAAGAGGAGATTCAGCAAGTTATTCAGTTGAAGGATCAGTGGTTGCAGCCATCCCAGCTTGTCCCTCACCATGATCAACTCTCTGAGATCAGAAGACAGCGTTCCCAAGACAGCTTCCCAGAATTTTTCAAAGATGAAGATGTAGTAGGAATTGGAGAAAATAGAAAATTGCTGACTGGATGGATTTACTCAGAAGAGCAGGCTAGCACGGTTATAACAATTTCTGGTATGGGTGGAGTAGGAAAATCTACATTGGTTACAAATATTTATGAACGTGAAAAGGTCAACTTCCGGGTACATGCTTGGATCTTTGTGTCACAGATCTACACAGTCAAGTCTCTGTTGAGAAAGCTACTCTTGAAGATTGGGCATATGGAACCACCAGTGCCAAAAGGGATTAACAAAATGGATGTACATGATTTGAAGGAACAAATAAAGAGAAAACTCCAAAATAGAAAATGCTTGATTGTATTGGATGATGTTTGGGAGCAAAAAGTATACACCAAAATACGTGATGTTTTCCAGACGCTCGAAGGTAGCCGCATCATCATTACAACACGAAAGGACCATGTTGGTGCTATTGGCCACCATATTAAGCTCCAATTGTTGTGTTGGTCTGATGCATTTGAACTTTTCTGTAGAAGGGCTTTTCACAGCAACAAATGCCCCGAGTATCTTCAGGAAATTGCTGATAAAATAGTGAAAGGGTGTCATGGCCTGCCGCTGGCAGTTGTCACAATCGGCAGCTTGTTGTCAGGAAGAATACAAAAAAAATATTGGGATCGAACATACAACTTGCTACGGAGTGAGTTGTCAGCCAATGATGATGTCCGAGCAATCTTAAATCTAGGCTACCATGACCTATCTGGAGACCTCAGAAACTGCTTCTTGTATTGCAGCTTGTTTCCTAAAGACTACCCAATGTCACGGGAAACCCTTGTGCGTCTTTGGATTGCAGAAGGTTTTGTTCTGAGTAAAGAAAAGTATACACCAGAGGAGGTGGCTGAGGGAAATCTCATGGAATTGATTGACCGTAATATGCTTGAAGTTGTAGACTATGATGAGCTTGGCAGGGTAAGCACTTGCAAGATGCATGATATCATGTGGGACCAGGTACTTTGTGTTGCGCAAAAAGAGAAATTTGGTTCTGCAAATAATTGTCGTGAACTGATACGGGTGGACAAGAATGTTCGTCGCTTGTCGTTATGCGGGTTGAATGTTAATGTGGCACCTAAGGTTAAATTTCCCTATCTTCGAACCATTGTGGCTCAGCGAATAATTTCAGCCTCCCCTGACATTGTATCCTCAATTATGTCTCTATCAAGCTATTTGACTGTTCTTGAGCTCCGAGATTCTGAGATCACCGAGGTGCCAATATTTATAGGAAACCTTTTTAACCTTGGGTATATTGGGTTAAGGCGCACCAAAGTCAAGTCACTCCCAGAGTCCATTGAGAAGCTCTTCAATCTTCACACTCTTGACATTAAACAAACTCAAATAGAGAAGCTACCACGAGGGATTGTTAAGGTCAAGAAGCTAAGGCACCTTTTGGCTGACAAACTTGCTGATGAGCAGTCAGATTTCGGATATGGAGTGAAAGCTCCTAATGGACTGTTGAAGTTGGAAGATCTAGAGACTCTTGAGACAATGCACGCGAGCAAAGACTTTGGCTGAACAGCTTAAGAAACTGATGCAGCTCCAAAGCATATGGATTGACAATGTAACTGCTGCAGATTGTGCTAGTCTTTTTGCAACCCTTTCGACAATGCCACTTCTTTCCAGCCTCCTAATCTCTGCCAGAGATGAGAATGAGATACTCTGCCTTCAAGCCCTTGCACCGATTCCCCCCAAGCTCCACAGACTAATTGTAACGGGGCGCTGGGCTGATGAGACACTGGAATATCCAATATTTTGCGACCATGGAAGACATCTAAAATATTTAGCACTTAGCTGGTGTCAGCTTGGTGAAGATTCATTGAGGGTCCTTGCTCTACACGTTCCAAACCTCACTTATTTGAGCTTTAACAGGGTGAAGAGTGCAAGCACATTGGTTCTTTCTGGAGGGTGCTTTCCTCACCTGAAAACACTCGTCCTAAAGAAAATGCCTGATGTAGAGCAGCTGGAGATTGGGGATGGTGCTCTTCCATGCATCGAAGGTCTGCACATCATATCCCTACTGCTGCTGGATCAAGTCCCTCACGGCATCGAATGGCTTCTGTCCCTCAAGAAGCTTTGGCTGCTAGACCTGAACAGGGAGTTTGAAACACAATGGCTAACGAATGGGATGCACCAGAAGATGCAGCATGTTCCAGAGATTCACTTCTAGGACAGGGGACGACAGCCAGATGGTTTTTTCTTCACTACTATGCTTGCGCGTTATGTCTGTGAAAGAACTGTGCTTTTGTACTTTTTAATCCTTTTTTCCCATTAAGTCATGAATTGTTGTTATGTCTGGATTTTACATGCAGATTCAAAACGCTTGCCCTGAGGATGTTCGTTAGAGCCATATATGCGTTGTGTTGGTTCAGTTGCTTTAATAATACGTACTTCTTTGTTAGAGACTTTTGCCCTTTGTATTGAACTTCATGCAAATGATGTTATGAACAAATTTGTATCTTCTTGTATTTTGAAATTTTTACATGCCTTATATATAGTATGGATTCCCACATCATCACTTATCTGGATAAAGTTAAATATGCCCTTAAGGGCACATGCCCTCCTCACCCACATCATTGGATTCGTATTGAGAAATGTGCACACACACATCTCAATATAAATTCTTATTGAGATGTATATGTGCAAACTTCTCAATGCGAATCCAACGGTCAGAGGCGGACCCACGGGGTATGCAGGGTGGTCCACCACATACCCTATGGGCTAGCCTTATACTTACTTAATACTGCATTAGTTCGTATTAGATAAAAGGGTTAAGTCCAATTTAGGACCTTCAACTATCATAAAAGTCTGGATTTCAACCTTCAATTTCAAAATCGGATAACATTGACCCTCCAATTCTTGAAAAAGTTCACTTTTCAACCTTGGGATGTTTCCTAGGCGGTTTTGCATGGGTGCTGATGTCATCGATGATGTCAGCACTTATTTTTAATTTGTGAAATTAATATCTTTTTATCCGAAGCTCCAAATATAGCAAATAATATATCAATTTTGATCGTCTCGACGAGCACTTTGCAATGGTTTAGTCCATTTTGCTTTGAGATAGTTTTATTTTGTTAAAAATAAAATATTTCTATAAAATAAGTGAGAATAACAAAACTCGTGGAATTTGTTAGATAAATAATACTTTAGTGATTACGTAATATGGAATATTGTCTTTTAAGTTCATTTGGCGGTCAAGTACTATATATTAACGGCCGCAAATAATAGTATTCGCGGTCAAATTATATTTTTGTTATCTTTTTAGTTTCATTTGACGGTCAAATTATACGCATTAAGGCCCGTCAACAACAACATTCGTGGTTGGGCCTTAATGCATATAATTTGACCGCCAAATAAACCTAAAAAGACAACATTCTATGTTACATAATAACAAAAATAATATTTTTCTAATAAAATTCGGTGAGTTTTGTTATTCTCACTTGTTTTATAAATATTTAATTTTTCATAAAATAAAACTGTCTCAAACAACAAAACGGAGTACACCATTATGAAGAGCTCGTCGAGGCGATCAAAATAGATATATTATTTGCTATATTTGGAGCTCCGGATAAAAAGATATTAATTTCATAAATTAAAAATAAGTGCTGACATCATCGCTGACATCAGCACCCATGCAAAACCGTCTAGAAAACAGCTCAAGATTAAAAAGTGAATTTTTTCAAGAGTTGGAGGGCCAATGTTATCCGGTTTTAAAGTTGGAGGTTGAAATTCACAGGTGGAGGTCCTAAAGTGGACTTAACCCTAGATAAAATAAATGTTGCAAGACAAAATTTCCTTAGCTTGGTGGTAAGCCGAGTCCTTTTCATGCGCAAGGTCGCTAGATCAATCCCTTGGGTCCGCACCTTTTGTTTTTATTTCCTATTTTTACATCCCTTCTAAAAATTATCTATATTAGATAATACAATATATTTGTATCTTTAGTTTTCCTACTTTTATCTTATCATATCCTATTGCATCCCGTGAAACCTTATTTACCAATAATTTTCTAATTCTTGATCTTTTGTCCTCTCTTGATATTTTTATCCCCACGTTGTTGTGCCCCCTTGAGACATATCCTCAAATATCATGGCAAATGGAAGTGATATTACTTTAATTAGCATCATTTGTAAGTTTGTATTTTCTTTTGTCCTCTTTAAAATTAACTATAAATATTATACTTGTTCCTCTACTTTATACTTTTTTATCCTCTCTTATGTGTCACATGAACAAGTTTTTTCACTCTAGTTTAATCTTTGATTTAAGGCTTATCATGTTATTAGCGCATGTGGTTTTACTGAGTTATGATATGGTTTACCGAATTGAAGATGGTTTTACCGAATTACATAAGAAACTTTGTTATGCCGCATAACCGTGTTCATCTGCATATGAGAATGAGAGAAAATCATTTTTTTATTTATACATGTCATCCTTGTCTGTATATTGCCTAAGGGCCATGCTAATCTTCTCTGCATGGTTCCAATTTATCATATGTCTTAGAAGAGACGGGAGAATATCATATTGGTGATACATGGCATGGCTGGCGTAGAATGTTGGACGGTGTTCATTAACCATTTTAAGATTATAGGGAAAGAGTCAGCTCTTCTAATTTCTTGAAATAAAATGCTGACTTTTTTGTCTAAAAATCTATCAAAATGGTATAACAATAGCATAATGTTGATTTCATGTACATGAGGCTAGAAATTTTTTAGATGCCGCTTGCAATCTACTCCGAAACAATTTTGACTAAATATGTTACAAAATGTTAATATTTATAGTACATAATTAGTATTATTGAAAAGATCTAGTTGTTTTATAGATTTATTTGGAGATAAAGTGTTGCACGTAGTTTTTACAAATTAAGTCAATCTTGCAGCACGTACACCAATGGCGACAATTATTTAGGATGGAGGGAGTAAATAATAGTGGTAATTTATACATAATAAAAAATAAATACATTTCCATCGACGGTGACGATGCCGGCGAAGCTCCGCCTCCGCATACAGGCAGGCTCTCGGTGTGCAGGCATCATGAATCCATTTCCTCGTATTAATTAGCTTCTTTAGTGTTTTCATTTCTTAGATGAGGACATATTAATTAGCACTTGCATCTCGCCTTGATGTCAGACGCGGAAAATCGGTAATGCTGTCCATCGGCCGTCCGACGCGTGGAACGGCCTAGCACCCAGCCCAATCCCGTTCCCTTCACTTCCCAAATCACGCGAGCGCGGCCGCGGCAGCTTCCACTTCGTCATCGATTCAACTGCCGCGCCGCGAGCTCGCCCTGTGCCGGCGACCCCGAATCCCAGGTAGGTCTCCTCCCCCTCTCACCTCTCCCCTCTCCCCACCTCATCCAACTCCGGCGAGCTTGCCCTGTGCCGACGACCTCACCTACCACCTCCAACTCCTCCTCCGGGTACAGAAATGTCCGGCCGGCCGGGGGGAGGAAGGGAAGCCTGGCGGTGGGGATGCAGGCGGGCGGCTTAGTGTCCCTGGCGGCGGGGGATGGCGGCCGGGCCAGGCCTAGGGCGGGGGCGCCATGGCCGGACTTCAGCGCAGCTCGC